>JBBBDQ010024310.1:0-10562 GCA_037127315.1 Ascarosepion bandense
CCTATAACAATCAAGATCGAGATAGTAGTAAGAAAATGAATGCATAATAATAATAATAATAATAATAATAATAAATTCTCGTCTCAGAAAGACTCGTACTACTTTCTCTCATAACAATCAAGATCGAGATAAGAGGCAATGAATGCATAATAATAATAATAAATTCTTCGTCTCAGAAAGACTATAATTTACCATAACAATCAAGATCGAGATACTAAAGAAAAAATGAATGCATAATAATAATAAATTCTCGTCTCAGAAAAGACTCGTACTATTTTCCTCATAACAATCAAGATCGAGATAGTAGTAAGAAAATGAATGCATAATAATAAATAATAATGTCGAAATTCTCGTTCATAGAAAGATTCGTACTATTTTACTATAAATAACCCGACCGAGATAGTAAGTAGTAAGAAAAATGAATGCATAATAATAATAATAAATTCTCGTCTCAGAAAGACTCGTACTATTTTCTATAACAATCAAGATCGAGATAGTAAGTAGTAAGAAAATGAATGCATAATAATAATAATAAATTTTCGTCTCAGAAAGATCTGTACTATTTTACTATAACAATCAAGATCGAGATAGTAAGTAAGTAGTAAGAAAATGAATGCATAATAATAATAATAATAATAAATTCTCGTCTCATAGAAAAAAAGACTCGTACTATTTTCTATAACAACTGCGATCGGTATAGTAAGTAGTAAGAAAATGAATGCATAATAATAATAAATTCTCGTCTCAGAAAGACTCGTACTATTTTACTATAACAATCAAGATCGAGATAGTAAGTAGTAAGAAATGAATGCATATAATAATAATAATAATTCCCTGTCTCAGAAAGACTCGTACTATTTTCCTATAACAATCAAGATCGAGATAGTAGTAAGAAAATGAATGCATAATAATAATAATAAATTCTCGTCTCAGAAAGACTCGTACTATTTTACTATAAATAAATCAAGATCGAGATAGTAAGTAGTAAGAAAATGAATGCATAATAATAATAATAAATTCTCGTCTCAGAAAGACTCGTATCATTTTCTATAACAATCAAGATCGAGATAGTAAGTAGTAAGAAAATAAATGCATAATAATAATAATAAATTCTCGTCTCTGAAAGACTCGTACTATTTTACTATAACAATCAAGATCGAGATAGTAAGTAGTAAGAAAATGAATGCATAATAATAATAATAAATTCTCGTCTCAGAAAGACTCGTACTATTTTCCCATAACAATCAAGATCGAGATACTATAAGAAAACAACGTATAATAATGTTAGCCCCGTCTCAGAAAGACTGCACATTTTTCTAAGTGCATAACCAAGATCGAGATATTGCAAGAAAACAGTTGCATAATAATAATAGATTAAATTCTCGTCTCAGAAAGACTCGTACTATTTTACTATAACAATCAAGATCGAGATACTAGTAAGAAAATGAATGCATAATAATAATAATAATAAAATTCTCGTCTCAGAAAGACTGCAATGTTATTTACTGGCACAATCAAGACTAGATACTAGTAAGAAAAATGAATGCATAATAATAATAATAAATTCTCACTAGAAAGACTCGTACTATTTTCCTGGTACCACTCCAAGACCGAGATAGTAGTAAGAAAATGAATGCATAATAATAATAAATTCTCGTCTCAGAAAGATTCCTTGTAATTATTTTCCTATAACAATCAAGATCGATAATAAAAGAAAAAAATGAATGCAATACACAAATTCTCGTCTGTAGCACTGTACTATTTTTCCTATAACAATCAAGATCGAGATAGTAGTAAGAAAAATGAATGCATAATAATAATAATAAATTCTCGACTCAGAAAGACTCGTACTATTTTTCTATAACAATCAAGATCGAGATACTAGTAAGAAAATGAATGCATAATAATAATAATAAATTCTCGTCTCAGAAAGACTCGTACTATTTTCCTATAACAATCAAGATCGAGAGATATCAGTAAGAAAATGAATGAGCACAATAATAATAATAAATTCTCGTCTCTGGAAAAGACTCGTACTATTTTACTATAACAATCAAGATCGAGATACTAGTAAGAAAATGAATAATAATAATAATAATAATAAATTCTCGTCTCAGAAAGACTCGTACTATTTTTCTATAACAATCAAGATCGAGATACTAGTAAGAAAATGAATGCATAATAATAATAATAAATTCTCGTCTCAGAAAGACTCGTACTATTTTCCTATAAATGAATGGTAAAGACGATAATAAAAAGAAAATGAATGCATAATAATAATAATAATAATAAATTCTCACCCCAGAAAGACTTGCATTGACGGCCATAACAATCAAGATCGAGATAGTAGTAAGAAAATGAATGCATAATAATAATAATAAATTCTCGTCTCAGAAAGACTCGTACTATTTTTCTATAACAATCAAGATCGAGATACTAGTAAGAAAATGAATGGTTAATAATAATATTGACAAATTCTCGTCTCAGAAAGACTCGTACTATTTTTTCTTATAACAACAATCAAGATCGAGATATTATTAAGAAAATGAATGCATAATAATAATAATAATAAATTCGTCTCAGAAAGACTCGTACTATTTTACTATAAAAATCAAGATCGAGATACTAGTAAGAAAATGAATGCATAATAATAATAAATTTCGTCTCAGAAAGACTCGTACTGTTTTACTATAAACAATCAAAGATCGAGATACTAGTAAGAAAATGAATGCATAATAATAATAATAATAAATTCCTCGTCTCAGAAAGCATCGTACTATTTTTCTATAACAACAATCAAGATAGAGATAGTAGTAAGAAATGAATGCATAATAATAATAAATTCTGTCCAGAAAGACTCGTACTATTTTTCTATAACAATCAAGATAGAGATAGTAGTAAGAAAATGAATGCATAATAATAATAAATTCTCGTCTCAGAAAGACTCGTACCATTTTTCTATAACAATCAAGATCGAGATAGTAGTAAGAAAATGAATGCATAATAATAATAATAATAATAATAATAATAATAAATTCTCGTCTCAGAAAGACTCGTACTATTTTTCCTATAACAATCAAGATCGAGATACTAGTAAGAAAATGAATGCATAATAATATAAATTCTCGTCTCAGAAAAGACTCGTACTATTTTTTCATAACACCAAGATCGAGATACTAGTAAGAAAATGAATGCATAATAATACATTAATTCTCGTCTCAGAAAGACTCGTACTCATTTTTCCTATAATCAAGATCGAGATACTAGTAAGAAAATGAATGCATAATAATAATAAATTCTCGTCTCAGAAAGACTCTACCATTTTTCCTATAACAATCAAGATAGAGATACTAGTAAGAAAATGAATGCATAATAATAATAAATTTTCGTCTCAGAAAGACTCGTACTATTTTCCTATAACAATCAAGATCATAGATACTAGTAAGAAAATGAATGCATAATAATAATAAATTTCGTCTCAGAAAGACTCGTACTATTTTCCCATAACAATCAAGACTTTATATTTAAAAGAAAAACAGCCTAATAATAATAATAATAAATTCTCGTCTCAGAAAGACTCGTACTATTTTTCTATAACAATCAAGATCGAGATAGTAAGAAATGAATGCATAATAATAATAAATTCTCGTCTCAGAAAGACTCGTAAACATTTTTCTATAACAATCAAGATCGAGATACTAGTAAGAAAATGAATGCATAATAATAATAATAAATTCTCGTCTCTGTGTTATTCCGTACTATTTTTCCCATAACAATCAAGTTCGAGATACTAGTAAGAAAATGAATGCAGAATATGACAAATTGGTTCAGAAAAGACTCGTACTATTTTCCTATAACAATCAAGATCGAGATAGTAGTAAGAAAATGAATGCATAATAATAATAATAAATTCTCGTCTCAGAAAGACCTGCATCATTTTCTTCTCTATAACAATCAAGAGATAGAGATACTAGTAAGAAAATGAATGATAATAATAATAAATTCGTCTCAGAAAGACTCGTACTATTTCTACTATGCTAACAATCAAGATAGATAGTAGTAAGAAATGAATGCATAATAATAATAAATTCTCAATTCCAGAAAGACTCGTACTATTTTCCTATAACAATCAAGATCAGAGATACTAGTAAGAAAATGAATGCATAATAATAATAATAATAATAACTCTGTCTCAGAAAGACTCCGTACTATTTTCTCGTATAACAATCAAGATCGAGATAGTAGTAAGAAAATGAATGCATAATAATAATAAATTCTCGTCTCAGAGACTCGTACTATTTTCCTATAACAATCAAGATCGAGATACTAGTAAGAAAATGAATGCATAATAATAATAATAATAAATTCTCGTCTCAGAAAAGACTCGTACTATTTTCCTATAACAATCAAGATAGAGATAGTAGTAAGACAATGAATGCATAATAATAATGAATTCTCGTCTCAGAAAGACTTGCACAGTTTTTCATAATCAAGATCGAGATAGTAGTAAGAAAATGAACTTATATACATAATAAATTCTCGTCTCAGAAAGACTCGTACTATTTTACTATAACACCGAAGAGATACTAGTAAGAAAATGAATGCATAATAATAATAAATTTTGCCCTAAAAGACTCGTACTATACGCAACAATCAAGATCGAGATACTAGTAAGAAAATGAATGCATAATAATAATAATAAATTTCCGTCTCAGAAAGACCTGTACTATTTTCCTATAACAATCAAGATCGAGATAGTAGTAAGAAAATGAATGCATAATAATAATAATAATAATAATAATAATAATAAATTCTCGTCTCAGAAAGACTCGTACTATTTTACTATAACAATCAAGATCGAGATAGTAGTAAGAAATGAATGCATAATAATAATAATAAATTCTCGTCTCAGAAAGACTAAAATATTTTTCACAAATAACCAAGATCGAGATAGTAAGTAAAATGAATGCATAATAATAATACTTTGAAATTCTGTCTCAAAAAGACTCGTACTATTTTCTATAACAATCAAGATCGAGATAGTAGTAAGAAAATGAATGCATAATAATAATAATAAATTCTCGTCTCAGAAAGACTCGTATTATTTTCCTATAACAATCAAGATCGAGATAGTAGTAAGAAAATGAATGCATAATAATAATAATAATAATAATAATAATAATAAATTCTCGTCTCAGAAACTCGTACTATTTTCCTATAACAATCAAGATCGAGATAGTAGTAAGAAAACGAATGCATAATAATAATAATAAATTCTCGTCTCAGAAAGACTCGTACTATTTTTCTATAACAATCAAGATCGAGATAGTAAGTAGTAAGAAATGAATGCATAATAATAATAATAAATTGCCCCAGAAAGACTCGTACTATTTTCCTATAACAATCAAGATCGAGATAGTAGTAAGAAAATGAATGCATAATAATAATAATAATGTTCAGAAAGACTGTACTATTTTTCTGGCAACAATCAAGATCGAGATAGTAAGTAGTAAGAAAATGAATGCATAATAATAATAATAAATTCTCGTCTCAGAAAGACTCGTACTATTTTCTATAACAATCAAGATCGGAGATAGTAGTAAGAAAATGAATGCATAATAATAATAATAAATTTCGTCTCAGAAAGGACGTACTATTTTTTCTATAACAATCAAGATCGAGACAGTAGCAAGAAAATGAATGCATAATAATAATAATAAATTCTCGTCTCAGAAAAGACTCGTACTATTTTCCTATAACAATCAAGATCGAGATAGTAGTAAGAAATGAATGCATAATAATAATAATAATAAATTCTCGTCTCAGAAAGACTCGTACTATTTTCCTATAACAATCAAGATTCGAGATAGTAAGTAGTAAGAAAATGAATGCATAATAATAATAATAAATTCTCGTCTCAGAAAGACTCGTACTATTTTTCTATAACAATCAAGATCGAGATAGTAAGTAGTAAGAAAACAATACAATAATAATAATAAATTCTGTCCAGAAAGACCAAATTATTTCTTCTCATAACAATCAAGATCGAGATAGTAGTAAGAAAATGAATGCATAATAATAATAATAATAATAATAATAATAATAAATTCTCGTCTCAGAAAGACTCGTACTATTTTTCTATAACAATCAAGATCGAGATACTAGTAAGAAAATGAATGCTAATAAGACAAATTCTCGTCTCAGAAAGACTCGTACTATTTTACTATAACAATTCAAGATCGAGATACTAGTAGAAATGAATGCATAATAATAATAATAATAAATTCTCGTCTCAGAAAGACTCGTACTATTTTACTATAACAATCAAGATCGAGATACTAGTAAGAAAATGAATGCATAATAATAATAATAAATTTTCGTCTCAGGAAAGACTCGTACTATTTTCCTATAACAATCAAGACGAGGAGGCTTAGTAAGAAAATGAATGAAGGTTAAATTCTCGTCTCAGAAAGACTCGTACTATTTTTCCTATTATAACAATCAAGATCGAGATAGTAGTAAGAAAATGAATGCATAATAATAATAATAAATTTCACCGCAGGAAAGACTCGTACTATTTTTCTATAACAATCAAGATCGAGATACTAGTAAGAAAATGAATGCATAATAATAATAATAATAAATTCTCGTCTCAGAAAGACTCGTACTATTTTCCTATAAATAAATTGAAGACGAGGATAGTAGTAAGAAAATGAATGATAATAATAATAATAATAATAAATTCTCGTCTCAGAAAGACTTGTAATTATTTTAAGCTATAACAATCAAGATCGAGATAGTAGTAAGAAAATGAATGCATAATAATAATAATAATAAATTCTCGTCTCAGAAAGACTCGTACTATTTTTTCTATAATCAAGATCGAGATATTATTAAGAAAATGAATGCATAATAATAATACTAAATTCTCGTCTCAGAAAGACTCGTACTGTTTTACTATAACAATCAAGATCGAGATACTAGTAAGAAAATGAATGCATAATAATAATAATAATAAATTTCGTCTTGAAAGACTAAAATATTTTCCGTATAATAATCAAGATCGAGATACTAGTAAATGAATGCATAATAATAATAATAAATTTCGCCCCAGAGCACCTCGTACTATTTTTCCTATAACAATCAAGATCGAGATACTAGTAAGAAAATGAATACAATAATAATACATAAATTCTCGTCTCAGAAAGACCAAATATTTTTCTCTATAACAATCAAGATCGAGATACTAGTAAGAAAATGAATGCATAATAATATTTAATAAATTCTCGTCTCAGAAAAAGTTCGTACTATTTTTCCTATAACAATCAAGATCGAGATACTAGTAAGAAAATGAATGCATAATAATAATAAATTCTCGTCTCAGAAAAGACTTCGTACTATTTTACTATAACAATCAAGATCGAGATACTAGTAAGAAAATGAATGCATAATAATAATAAATTCTCGTCTCAGAAAGACTCGTACTCATTTTTCTATAACAATCAAGATAGAGATAGTAGTAAGAAAATGAATGCATAATAATAGACAAATTCTCGTCTCAGAAAGACTCGTACTATTTTCCTATAACAATCAAGATCGAGATACTAGTAAGAAAATGAATGCATAATAATACTAAATTCTCGTTCAGAAAGACTCGTACTATTTTTCTATAACAATCAAGATCGAGATACTAGTAAGAAAATGAATGCATAATAATAATAATAAATTCCTCGTCTCAGAAAGACTCGTACTATTTTTCCTATAACAATCAAGTTCGAGATACTAGTAAGAAAATGAATGCAGAATAATAATAAATTCTCGTCTCAGAAAGACTCGTACTATTTTTCTATAAACATCAAGATCGAGATACTAGTAAGAAATGAATGCATAATAATAATACTAAATTCTCGTCTCAGAAAGACTCGTACACTATTTTCCTATAACAATCAAGATAGAGATACTAGTAAGAAAATGAATGCATAATAATAATAAATCTTCGTTCAGAAAGACTCGTACTAGTTTCATTAGTAACAATCAAGATAGAGATAGTAGTAAGAAAATGAATGCATAATAATAATAAATTCTCGTCTCAGAAAGACCTGTACTATTCTATAACAATCAAGATCGAGATACTAGTAAGAAAATGAATGCATAATAATAATAAATTCTCGTCTCAGAAAGACTCGTACTATTTTCCTATAACAATCAAGATAGAGATACTAGTAAGAAAATGAATGCATAATAATAATAAATTCTCGTCTCAGAAAGACTCGTACTATTTTACTATAACAATCAAGATAGAGATAGTAGTAAGAAAATGAATGCATAATAATAATAAATTCTCGTCTCAGAAAGACTCGTACTATTTTCCTATAACAATCAAGATCGAGATACTAGTAAAGAAATGAATGCATAATAATAATAAATTCTCGTCTCAGAAAGACTGTACTATTTTTCATAACAATCAAGATAGAGATAGTAGTGTAAGAAAATGAATGCATAATAATAATAAATTCTCGTCTCAGAAAGACTCGTACTATTTTCCTATAACAATCAAGATCGAGATACTAGTAAGAAAATGAATGCATAATACACAAATTCTCGTCTCAGAGACTCGTACTATTTTCCTAGAATAATCAAGATAGAGATACTAGTAAGAAAATGAATGCATAATAATAATAAATTCTCGTCTCAGAAAGACTCGTACTATTTTACTATAACAATCAAGATAGAGATAGTAGTAAGAAAATGAATGCATACAATAATAAATTCTCGTCTCAGAAAGACTCGTACTATTTTCCCATAACAATCAAGATCGAGATACTAGTAAGAAAATGAATGCATAATAATAATAAATTCTCGTCTCAGAAAGACTCGTACTATTTTTCTATAACAATCAAGATAGAGATAGTAGTAAGAAAATGAATGCATAATAATAATAAATTCTCGTCTCAGAAAGACTCGTACTATTTTCCTATAACAATCAAGATCGAGATACTAGTAAGAAAATGAATGCATAATAATAATAAATTCTCGTCTCAGGAAAGACTCTGCAATTATTTTCCTATAACAATCAAGATAGAGATACTAGTAAGAAATGAATGCATAATATTAATAAATTCGTCTCAGAAAGACTCGTACTATTTTACTATAACAATCAAGATAGAGATAGTAGTGTGTGCATAATAATAATAAATCTTCGTCTCAGAAAGACTCGTACTATTTTCCTATAACAATCAAGATCGAGATACTAGTAAGAAAATGAATGTATAATAATAATAAATTCTCGTCTCAGAAAGACTCGTACTATTTTTCTATAACAATCAAGATAGAGATAGTAGTAAGAAAATGAATGCATAATAATAGTAAATTTTCCAAGGTTCTGAAAAAGACTCGTACTATTTTCCTATAACAATCAAGATCGAGATACTAGTAAGAAAAAATGAATGCATAATAATAATAAATTCTCGTCTCAGAAAGACTCGTACTATTTTCCTATAACAATCAAGATAGAGATACTTAGTAAGAAATGAATGCATAATAATAATAAATTCTCGTCTCAGAAAGACTCGTACTATTTTACTATAACAATCAAGATAGAGATAGTAGTAAGAAAATGAATGCATAATAATAATAAATTCTCGTCTCAGAAAGACTCGTACTATTTTCCTATAACAATCAAGAATGAGGATACTATGCAAGAAAATGAATGACAAATGTCTCAGAAAGACTCGTGTCATTTTTCTATAACAATCCAAGATAGATACTAGTAAGAAAATGAATGCATAATAATAATAATAAATTCTCGTCTCAGACTCGTACTATTTTTCTATAACAATCAAGGTCGAGATAGTAGTAAGAAAATGAATGCAGAATAATAATAAATTCTCGTCTCGAAAGACTCGTACTATTTTCTTCTATAACAATCAAGTTCGAGATACTAGTAAGAAATGAATGCAGAATAATAATAAATTCTCGTCTCAGAAAGACTCGTACTATTTTTCTATAACAACTCAAGATCGAGATAGTAGTAAGAAAATGAATGCATAATAATAATAATAAATTTTCGTCTCAGAAAGACTCGTACTATTTTCCTATAACAATCAAGATCGAGATACCAGTAAGAAAATGAATGCATAATAATAATAAATTCTCGTCTCAGAAAGACTCGTACTATTTTTCATAACAATCAAGATAGATATACTAGTAAGAAAATGAATGCATAATAATAATAAATTCTCGTCTCAGAAAGACTCGTACTATTTTTCCTATAACAATCAAGTTCGAGATACTAGTAAAGAAAAAAAACAGAATACGGTGAATAAATAATAAATTTCGTCTCAGAAAGACTCGTACTATTTTTCTATAACAATCAAGATCGAGATAGTAGTAAGAAAATGAATGCATAATAATAATAATAAATTCTCGTCTCAGAAAGACCTCGTACTATCTCCTATAACAATCAAGATCGAGATACTAGTAAGAAAATGAATGCATAATAATAATAATAAATTCTCGTCTCAGAAAGACTCGTACTATTTTACTATAACAATCAAGATAGA
>JBBBDQ010024316.1:0-11300 GCA_037127315.1 Ascarosepion bandense
GGTTATGCAGAAGTTGCTGCTCTCACATTATAATCAGACACATGGATATGTGGTTGCCGCTCTCACATTATAATCAGACACATGGATATGTGGTTGCCGTCTTCACATTATAATAAGACACATGGATATGTACATGCTCTCACATTATAATAAGACACATGGATATGTGGTTGTTGCTCTCACATTATAATCAGACACATGGATATGTGGTTGCCGCTCTCACATTATAATCAGACACATGGATATGTGGCTGTTGCCTCACATTATAATCAGACACATGGATATGTGGTTGCTGCTCTCACATTATAATCAGACACATGGATATGTGGTTGCCGCTCACATTATGGAATCACATGGATATGTGGTTGCTGCTCTCACATTATAATCAGACACATATGTGGTTGCTGTTTCGTTATTGTAATCAGACACATGGATATGTGGTTGCTGCTCTCACATTATAATCAGACACATGGATATGTGGTTGCCGCTTCACATTATAATTCATATGGATATGTGGTTGCTGCTCTCACATTATAATCAGACACACACATATGTGGTTGCTGTCACATTATAATCAGACACATGGATATGTATGTTGCTTCCTACATTATAATCAGACACATGGATATGTATTGCCGCTCTCATTATAATCAGACACATGTGGTTGTCAGCTCATTATAATAAGACACATGGATATGTGGTTGCTGCTCTCACATTATAATAAGACACATGGATATGTGGTTGCTGCTCTCACATTATAATCAGACACATGGATATGTGGTTGCCGCTCTCACATTATAATCAGACACATGGATATGTGGTTGCTGCTCACAATATAATCAGACACATGGATATGTGGTTGTCAGCTTCACATTATAATCAGGAAATACATGGATATGTGGTTGCCGCTCTCACATTATAATAAGACACATGGATATGTGGTTGCTGGTTTCACATTATAATAAGACACATGGATATGTGGTTGCTGCTCTCACATTATAATAAGATACATGGATATGTGGTTGCTGCTCTCACATTATAATCAGACACATGGATATGTGGTTGCTGCTCTCACATTATAATCAGACACATGGATATGTGGTTGCTGCTCTCACATTATAATCAGACACATGGATATGTGTTTAAGTGCCCACATTATAATCAGACACATGGATATGTGGTTGCTGCTCTCACATTATGCACCAGACACATGGATATGTGGTTGCTGCTCTCACATTATAATAAGACACATGGATACAGCCAGCTTCCTCACATTATAATAAGCAGACATGTTGATATGTGGTTGCTGCTCACATTATAATCAGACACATGGATATGTGGTTGCTGCTCTCACATTATAATCAGACACATGGATATGTGGTTGCTGCTCACATTATAATCAGACACATGGATATGTGGTTGCTGCTCTCACATTATAATAAGACACATGGATATGTGGTTGCTGCTCTCACATTATAATCAGACACATGGATATGTGGTTGCTGCTCTCACATTATAATCAGACACATGGATATAAGTTGCTACTCACATTTATAATCTGTGACACACATATGTATTGCCTTCACATTATAATAAGACACATGGATATGTGGTTGCTGCTCTCACATTATAATCAGACACATGGATATGTGGTTGCTGCTCTCACATTATAATAAGACACATGGATATGTGGTTGCTGCTCTCACATTATAATCAGACACATGGATATGTGGTTGCTGCTCTCACATTATAATCAGACATGGATATGTGGTTGCTGCTCTCACATTATAATCAGACACATGGATATGTGGTTGCTGCTCTCACATTATAATCAGACACATGGATATGTGGTTGCTGCTCTCACATTATAATCAGACACATGGATATGTGGTTGCTGCTCTCTACATTATAATCAGACACATGGATATGTGGTTGCTGCTCTCACATTATAATAAGACACATGGATATGTGGCTGCTGCTCACATTATAATCAGACACATGGATATGTGGTTGCTGCTCTCACATTATAATAAGACACATGGATATGTGGTTGCTGCTCACATTATAATAAGACACATGGATATGTGGTTGCTGCTCTCACATTATAATCAGACACACATGGATATGTGGTTGCTGCTCTCACATTATAATAAGACACATGGATATGTGGTTGCTGCTCTCACATTATAATCAGACACATGGATATGTGGTTGCTGCTCAACATTATAATCAGACACATGGATATGTGGTTGCTGCTCTCACATTATAATCAGACACATGGATATGTGGTTGCTGCTCTCACATTATAATCAGACACATGGATATGTGGTTGCTGCTCTCACATTATAATCAGACACATGGATATGTGGTTGCTGCTCTCACATTATAATCAGACACATGGATATGTGGTTGCTGCTCTCACATTATAATCAGACACATGGATATGTGGTTGCTGCTCTCACATTATAATAAGACACATGGATATGTGGTTGCTGCTCTCACATTATAATCAGAGACATGGATATGTGGTTGCTGCTCTCACAATATAATCAGACACATGGATATGTGGTTGTTGCCTACATTATAATAAGACACATGGATATGTGGTTGCTGCTCTCACATTATAATCAGACACATGGATATGTGGTTGCTGCTCTCACATTATAATAAGACACATGGATATGTGGTTGCTGCTCTCACATTATAATAAGACACATGGATATGTGGTTGCTGCTCTCACATTATAATCAGACACATGATATGTGGTTGCTGCTCTCACATTATAATAAGACACATGGATATGTGGTTGCTGCTCTCACATTATAATCAGACACATGGATATGTGGTTGCTGCTCTCACATTATAATAAGACATGGATATGTGGTTGCTGCTCTCACATTATAATCAGACACATGGATATGTGGTTGCTGCTCTCACATTATAATAAGACACATGGATATGTGGTTGCTGCTCTCACATTATAATCAGACACATGGATATGGTTGCCGCTCTCATGAATATAATCAGACACATGGATATGTGGTTGCTGCTCTCACATTATAATCAGACACATGGATATGTGGTTGCTGCTCTCACATTATAATCAGACACATGGATATGTGGTTGCTGCTCTCACATTATAATAAGACACATGGATATGTGGTTGCTGCTCTCACATTATAATCAGACACATGGATATGTGGTTGTTGCTCTCACATTACATTAAGACACATGGATATGTGGTTGCTGCTCTCACATTATAATCAGACACATGGATATGTGGTTGCTGTCACATTATAATCAGACACATGGATATGTGGTTGCTGCTCTCACATTATAATCAGACACATGGATATGTGGTTGCTGCTCTCACATTATAATCAGACACATGGATATGTGGCTGCTGCTCTCACATTATAATCAGACACATGGATATGTGGTTGCTGCTCTCACATTATAATAAGACACATGGATATGTGGTTGCTGCTCTCACATTATAATCAGACACATGGATATGTGGTTGCTGCTCTCACATTATAATAAGACACATGGATATGTGGTTGCTGCTCTCACATTATAATCAGACACATGGATATGTGGTTGCTGCTCTCACATTATAATCAGACACATGGATATGTGTTGCTGGTTTCACATTATAATAAGACACATGGATATGTGGTTGCTGCTCTCACATTATAATCAGACACATGGATATGTGGTTAAGTTGCTCACATTATAATAAGACACATGGATATGTGGCTGCTGCTCTCACATTATAATCAGACACATGGATATGTGGTTGCTGCTCTCACATTATAATAAGACACATGGATATGTGGTTGCTGCTCTCACATTATAATAAGACACATGGATATGTGGTTGCTGCTCTCAACATTATAATCAGACACATGGATATGTGGTTGCTGCTCACATTATAATAAGACACATGGATATGTGGTTGCTGCTCTCACATTATAATCAGACACATGGATATGTGGTTGCTGCTCTCACATTATAATCAGACACATGGATATGTGGTTGCTGCTCTCACATTATAATCAGACACATGGATATGTGGTTGCTGCTCTCACATTATAATCAGACACATGGATATGTGGTTGCTGCTCTCACATTATAATCAGACACATGGATGTGGTTGCTGCTCTCACATTATAATCAGACACATGGATATGTGGTTGCTGCTCTCACATTATAATCAGACACATGGATATGTGGTTGCTGCTCTCACATTATAATCAGACACATGGATATGTGGTTGCTGCTCTCACATTATAATCAGACACATGGATATGTGGTTGCTGCTCTCACATTATAATCAGACACATGGATATGTGGTTGCTGCTCTCACATTATAATCAGACACATGGATATGTGGTTGTTATTTCACATTATAATCAGACACATGGATATGTGGTTGCTGCTCTCACATTATAATAAGACACATGGATATGTGGTTGCTGCTCTCACATTATAATAAGACACATGGATATGTGGTTGCTGCTCTCACATTATAATCAGACACATGGATATGTGGTTGCTGCTCTCACATTATAATCAGACACATGGATATGTGGTTGCTGCTCTTTACATTATAATAAGACACATGGATATGTGGTTGCTGCTCTCACATTATAATCAGACACATGGATATGTGGTTGCGTTCCACATTATAATAAGACACATGGATATGTGGTTGCTGCTCTCACATTATAATCAGACACATGGATATGTGGTTGTCAGTTTCACATTATAATCAGACACATGGATATGTGGTTGCTGCTCTCACATTATAATCAGACACATGGATATGTGGTTGCTGCTCTCACATTATAATCAGACACATGGATATGTGGTTGCTGCTCTCACATTATAATCAGACACATGGATATGTGGTTGCTGCTCTCACATTATAATCAGACACATGCATATGTGTGGTTGCTGTCACCACATTATAATAAGACACATGGATATGTGGTTGCTGCTCTCACATTATAATAAGACACATGGATATGTGGTTGCTGCTCTCACATTATAATCAGACACATGGATATGTGGTTGCTGCTCTCACATTATAATAAGACATGGATATGTGGTTGCTGCTCTCACATTATAATCAGACACATGGATATGTGGTTGCTGCTCTCACATTATAATCAGACACATGGATATGTGGCTGCTGCTCTCACATTATAATCAGACACATGGATATGTGGTTGCTGCTCTCACATTATAATCAGACACATGGATATGTGGTTGCTGCTCTCACATTATAATCAGACACATGGATATGTGGTTGCTGCTCTCACATTATAATAAGACACATGGATATGTGGTTGCTGCTCTCACATTATAATCAGACACATGGATATGTGGTTGCTGCTCACATTATAATAAGACACATGGATATGTGGTTGCTGCTCTCACATTATAATCAGACACATGGATATGTGGTTGCTGCTCTCACATTATAATCAGACACATGGATATGTGGTTGCTGCTCTCACATTATAATAAGACACATGGATATGTGGTTGCTGCTCTCACATTATAATCAGACACATGGATATGTGGTTACGTTTCACATTATAATAAGACACATGGATATGTGGTTGCTGCTCTCACATTATAATCAGACACATGGATATGTGGTTGCTGCTCACATTATAATAAGACACATGGATATGTGGCTACATGCCTCACATTATAATAAGACACATGGATATGTGGTTGCTGCTCTCACATTATAATCAGACACATGGATATGTGGTTGCTGCTCTCACATTATAATAAGACACATGGATAATGTGGTTGCTGCTCTCACATTATAATCAGACACACATGGATATGTGGTTGCTGCTCTCACATTATAATCAGACACATGGATATGTGGTTGCTGCTCTCACATTGTGACCACATGGATATGTGGTTGCTGCTCTCACATTATAATCTAACATATGGATATGTGGTTGCTGCTCACATTATAATCAGACACATGGATATGTGGTTGCTGCTCTCACATTATAATCAGACACATGGATATGTGGTTGCTGCTCTCACATTATAATCAGACACATGGATATGTGGTTGCTGCTCTCACATTATAATCAGACACATGGATATGTGGTTGCTGCTCTCACATTATAACTGTACACATGGATATGTGGTTGCTGCTCTCACATTATAATCAGACACATGGATATGTGGTTGCTGCTCTCACATTATAATCAGACACATGGCCATGTGGCTGTTGCTCTCACATTATAATCAGACACATGGATATGTGGTTGCTGCTCTCACATTATAATAAGACACATGGATATGTGGTTGCTGCTCTCACATTATAATAAGACACATGGATATGTGGTTGCTGCTCTCACATTATAATCAGACACATGGATATGTGGTTGCTGCTCTCACATTATAATAAGACACATGGATATGTGGTTGCTGCTCTCACATTAATCAGACACATGGATATGTGGTTGCTGCTCACATTATAATAAGACATGGATATGTGGTTGCTGCTCTCACATTATAATCAGACACATGGATATGTGGTTGCTGCTCTCACATTATAATAAGACACATGGATATGTGGTTGCTGCCTCACATTATAATCAGACACATGGATATGTGGTTGTGCTGCTCTCACATTATAATCAGACACATGGATATGTGGTTGCTGCTCTCACATTATAATAAGACACATGGATATGTGGTTGCTGCTCTCACATTATAATCAGACACATGGATATGTGGTTGCTGCCTTCACATTATAATAAAGACACATGGATATGTGGTTGCTGCCTTACATTATAATCAGACACATGGATATGTGGTTGTTGTTTCCCATTATAATCAGACACATGGATATGTATGTATGTTTCACATTATAATCAGACACATGGATATGTGGTTGCTGCTCACATTATAATCAGACACATGGATATGTGGTTGCTGCTCTCACATTATAATAAGACACATGGATATGTGGTTGCTGCTCTCACATTATAACTGACACATGGATATGTGGTTGCTGCTCACATTATAATCAGACACATGGATATGTGGTTGCTGCTCTCACATTATAATCAGACACATGGATATGTGGCTGCTGCTCTCACATTATAATCAGACACATGGATATGTGGTTGCTGCTCTCACATTATAATCAGACACATGGATATGTGGTTGCTGCTCACACATAATCAGACACATGGATATGTGTTGCTGCTCTCAGTATTATAATAAGACACATGGATATGTGGTTGCTAGCTCTCACATTATAATCAGACACATGGATATGTGGTTGTTGCTCAATATTATAATCAGACACATGGATATGTGGTTATGTCATACATTATAATCAGACACATGGATATGTGGTTGCTGCTCTCATATTATAATAAGACACATGGAGGGTTGCTGCTCTCACATTATAATAAGACACATGGATATGTGGTTGCTCTCACATTATAATCAGACACATGGATATGTGGTTGTTGCTCACATTATAATAAGACACATGGATATGTGGTTGCTGCTCTCATTATAATCAGACACACATATGTGGTTGTTGCTCACATTATAATAAGACACATGGATATGTGGTTGCCCTCACACAGACCCAGACACATGGATATGTGGTTGCTGCTCTCACATTATAATAAGACAAATACGGATATGTGGTTGCTGCTCTCACATTATAATAAGACACATGGATATGTGGTTGCTGCTCTCACATTATAATCAGACACATGGATATGTGGTTGCTGCTCTCACATTATAATAAGACACATGGATATGTGGTTGCTGCTCTCACATTATAATCAGACACATGGATATGTGGCTGCTGCTCTCACATTATAATAAGACACATGGATATGTGGTTGCTGCTCTCACATTACATCTAGACATGGAGTGTTGCTGCTGCCTCATTATAATCAGACACATGGATATGTGGTTGCTGCTCTCCATATTTATGGGACTCAGACACATGGATATGTGGCTGCCTCACATTATAATCAGACACATGGATATGTGGTTGCTGCTCTCACATTATAATAAGACACATGGATATGTGGTTGCTGTTTCACATTATAATCAGACACATGGATATGTGGTTGTCAGTTTCACATTATAATCAGACACATGGATATGTGGTTGCTGCTCTCACATTATAATCAGACACATGGATATGTGGTTGCTGCTCTCACATTATAATCAGACACAATGGATATGTGGTTGCTGCTCTCACATTATAATCACTAGACACATGGATATGTGGTTGCTACCACATTATAATCAGACACATGGATATGTGGTTGCTGCTCACATTATAATAAGACACATGGATATGTGGTTGCTGCTCTCACATTATAATCAGACACATGGATATGTAATGTTGCCTCACATTATAATAACATGTCATTGATATGGTTGTCAGCTCTCACATTATAATCAGACAATACGGATATGGTTGCCGCTCTCACATTATAATCAGACACATGGATATGTGGTTGCCGCTCTCACATTATAATCAGACACATGGATATGTGTGGTTGCTGCTCACATTATAATCAGACACATGGATATGTGGTTGCTGCTCTCACATTATAATCAGACACATGGATATGTGGTTGCTGCTCTCACATTATAATAAGACACATGGATATGTGGTTGCTGCTCTCACATTATAATCAGACACATGGATATGTGGTTGCTGCTCTCACATTATAATCAGACACATGGATATGTGGTTGCTGCTCTCACATTATAATAAGACACATGGATATGTGGTTGTTACCACATTTATAATCAGACACATGGATATGTGGTTGCTGCTCTCACATTATAATAAGACACATGGATATGTGGTTGCTGCTCTCACATTATAATCAGACACATGGATATGTGGTTGCCGCTCTCACATTATAATCAGACACATGGATATGTGGTTGCTGCTCTCACATTATAATCAGACACATGGATATGTGGTTGCTGCTCTCACATTATAATCAGACACATGGATATGTGGTTGCCGCTCTCACATTATAATCAGACACATGGATATGTGGTTGCTGCTCTCTACATTATAATAAGACACATGGATATGTGGTTGCTGCTCTCACATTATAATCAGACACATGGATATGTGGTTGCTGCTCTCACATTATAATAAGACACATGGATATGTGGTTGCTGCTCTCACATTATAATCAGACACATGGATATGTGGTTGCTGCTCTCACATTATAATAAGAATACATGGATATGTGGTTGCTGCTCACATTATAATAAGACACATGGATATGTGGTTGCTGCTCTCACATTATAATCAGACACATGGATATGTGGTTGCTGTCACATTATAATAAGACACATGGATATGTGGTTGCTGCTCTCACATTATAATCAGACACATGGATATGTGGTTGCTGCTCTCACATTATAATAAGACACATGGATATGTGGTTGCCGCTCTCACATTATAATAAGACACATGGATATGTATTACGCTCACATTATAATCAGACACATGGATATGTGGTTGCTGCTCTCACATTATTATAATCAGAGACACATGGATATGTGGTTGCTGCTCTCACATTATAATCAGACACATGGATATGTGGTTGCTGCTCTCACATTATAATCAGACACATGGATATGTGGTTGCTGCTCTCACATTAATCAGATTATATAGATATGTGGTTGCTGCTCTCACATTATAATCAGACACATGGATATGTGGTTGCTGCTCTCACATTATAATCAGACACATGGATATGTGTTTGCTGTCACATTATAATCAGACACATGGATATGTGGTTGCTGCTCTCACATTATAATCAGACACATGGATATGGCCATGCTCTCACATTATAATCAGACATATTTAGATATGTGGTTGCTGCTCTCACATTATAATAAGACACATGGATATGTGGTTGCTGCTCTCACATTATAATCAGACACATGGATATGTGGTTGCTGCTCTCACATTATAATCAGACACATGGATATGTGGTTGCTACCACATTATAATAAGACACATGGATATGTGGTTGCTGCTCTCACATTATAATAAGACACATGGATATGTGGTTGCTGCTCTCACATTATAATCAGACACATGGATATGTGGTTGCTGCTCTTTAAGACAGGATCAGACACATGGATATGTGGTTGCTGCTCTCACATTATAATCAGACACATGGATATGTGGTTGCTGGGCTCTCACATTATAATCAGACACATGGATATGTGGTTGCTGCTCTCACATTATAATCAGACACATGGATATGTGGCTATACTTACATTATAATAAGACACATGGATATGTGCTGCTCTCACATTATAATAAGACACATGGATATGTGGTTGCTGCTCTCACATTGCATCTATAATATGGATATGTGGTTGCTGCTCTCACATTATAATCAGACACATGGATATGTGGTTGGCTACGTTTCCACATTATAATCAGACACATGGATATGTGGTTGCTGCTCTCACATTATAATCAGACACATGGATATGTATGGTTGCTGCTCTCACATTATAATCAGACACATGGATATGTGGTTGCTGCTCTCACATTATAATAAGACACATGGATATGTGGTTGCTGCTCTCATACATTATAATCAGACACATGGATATGTGGTTGCTGCTCTCACATTATAATCAGACACATGGATATGTGGTTGCTGCTCTACATTATAATAAGACACATGGATATGTGGTTGCTGCCTACATTATAATAAGACACATGGATATGTGGTTGCTGCTCACATTATAATCAGACACATGGATATGTGGTTGCTGCTCTCACATTATAATAAGATACATGGATATGTGGTTGCTGCTCTCACATTATAATCAGACACATGGATATGTGGTTGCTGCTCTCACATTATAATCAGACACATGGATATGTGGTTGCTGCTCTAGCATTATAATAAGACACATGGATATGTGGTTGCTGCTCTCACATTATAATAATGTGACAAGGATATGTGGTTGCTGCTCTCACATTATAATCAGACACATGGATATGTGGTTGCTGCTCTCACATTATAATAAGACACATGGATATGTGGTTGCTGCTCTCACATTATAATCAGACACATGGATATTGGTTGCTGCTCACATTATAATAAGACACATGGATATGTGGCTGCTGCTCTCACATTATAATAAGACACACATGGATATGTGGTTGCTGCTCTCACATTATAATCAGACACATGGATATGTGGTTGTTGCTCTACATT
>JBBBDQ010024325.1:0-10003 GCA_037127315.1 Ascarosepion bandense
AAAAGTAAATAAATAGAGTTGTTCTCCAGGAAAGAAAAGCAAAGAAGGAAATGAAATTAAATAAATAGGGTATCTCCAGGAAAGGAAAGCAAAGAAGGGAAATGAAATGAAGCCAAATAGAGAACTCTGCAAGAAAAACAAAGAGAAATGAAATTTAATAAATAGAGGCTATCTCAGGAAAGAAAAGGAAGGAAATGAAATTTAATAACAGAGCATCTCCAGGAAAGAAAAGCAAAAGAAGGAAATGAAAAATTAAATAAATAGAGTATCTCCAGGAAAGGAAAGTAAAGAAGGAAATGGAATGAATAAATAGTGCATATCCAGGAAAGGAAAGCAAGAAAAGAAATGAAATTTAATAAATAGAGCACTGTAGTGAAAAGAAATAGCAGAAATGAAAACAAAGCAAGAGCATTCCATAAGTGAAAAGCAGAAGGAAATGAAATTAAATAAATAGAGTAGTCCTTCAGAGAGAAAAGAAGAAATGAAATAAATGAAATAGAGCACTCAGACAAAAGCAAAAGAAGAAATGAAATAAATAAATAGAGACCAGGAAAGAAAAGAAAAGAAGGAAATGTAAATTAATAAATAGAAAGCCTCCAGGAAAGAAAAGAAATGAAATGAAATTAAATACATTCGAAAGGAAAGGTAATGAAATGAAATGAAATGAAATCATCTAGAAAAGAAAAGAAAAGAAATGAAATGAAATGAAATGAGACCAGGAATGAAAGGAAATGAAATGAAATGAAATGAAATACCAGGAAAGGAAGCAAGAAGAAATGAAATGAAATGAAAGCATCTCGAAAGGAAAGGAAAGGAAATGAAATGAAATAAATAGATCATCTAGAAAAGAAAAGGAAAAGAAAAGAAATGAAATGAAATTAAATAAATAGAGTATCTTCCAGGAAAGAAAAGTAAAGAATGAAATGAAATTAAATAAATAGAGCATCTCCAGGAAAGAAAAGCAAAGAAGGAAATGAAATTAAATAAATAGAGCATCTCTGTGAAAGAAAAGCAAAGAAGGAAATGAAATGAAATAAATAGAGCATCTCCAGGAAAGAAAAGCAGAGAAGGAAATGAAATTAAATAAATAGAGAATCAGATAGAAAAGCAAAGAAGGAAATGAAAATTAAATAAATAGAGTATCTGGTAAAGAAAAGCAAAGAAGGAAATGAAATTAAATAAATAGAGCATCTCCAGGAAAGAAAGCAAAGAAGGAAATGAAAATTAAATAAATAGAGCATCTCCAGGAAAGAAAAGAAGAATGAAATGAAAATTAAATAAATAGAGCATCTCCAGGAAAGAAAAGAAAAAGAAGGAAATGGAAATTAAATAAATAGAGCATCTCCAGGAAAGAAAAGCATAGAAGGAAATGAAAATTAACAAATAGAGCATTCCTAGAAAGAAAGGCAAAGAAGGAAATAAAAATTAAATAAATAGAGCATTCAAGAAAGAAAGAAATGAATGAAAAGAAATAAATGGAGCATTCTAGAAAAGAAAACAAAGAATGAATGAAAATTAAATAAATAGAGCATCTCCAGGAAAGAAAAGCAAAGAAGGAATGAAAATTTAATAAAATAAGACACTAGAAAGAAAAAGCAAAGAAGGAAATGAAAATTAAATAAATAGAGCATCTCCAGGAAAGAAAAGCAAAGAAGGAAATGAAAATTAAATAAATAGGAGTTATCTCCAGGAAAGAAAAGCAAAGAAGGAAATGAAAATTAAATAAATAGAGCATCTCCAGGAAAGAAAAGCAAAGAATGAAATGAAAATTAAATAAATAGAGAATCTCCAGGAAAGAAAAGCAAAGAAGGAAATGAAAATTTAATAACAGAGCATCTCCAGGAATGAAAAGGAAAAGAAGGAAATGAAAATTAAATAAATATATCTCCAGGAAAGAAAAGCAAAGAAGGAAATGAAAATTAAATAAATAGAGCATCTCCAGGAAAGAAAAGCAAAGAAGGAAATGAAAATTAACAAATAGAGCATCTCCAGGAAAGAAAAGCAAAGAAGGAAATGAAAATAAATAAAATAGAGAATCCCCGGGATAGAAAAGCAAAGAAGGAAATGAAAATTAAATAAAATAGAGCATCTCCAGGAAAGAAAAGCAAAAGAAGAAAAAGAAAATTAAACAAATAGAGCATCTCCAGGAAAGAAAAGCAAAGAAGGAAATGAAAATTAAATAAATAGAGCATCTCCAGGAAAGAAAAGCAAAGAATGAAATGAAATTAAATAAATAGAGCATCTCCAGGAAAGAAAAGCAAAGAATGAAATGAAAATTAAATAAATAGAGCATCTCCAGGAAAGAAAGCAAAGAAGGAAATGAAAATTAATAAATAGAGCATCTCCAGGAAAGAAAAGCTAAAAGAAGGAAATGAAAATAAATAAATAGACATCTCCAGGAAAGAAAAGCAAAGAAGGAAATGAAAATTAAATAAATAGAGCATTCCGTGAAAGAAAAAGAAAAAGAAGGAAATGAAAATTAAATAAATAGAGCATCTCCAGGAACAATGAAAAGCAAAGAAGGAAATGAAAATTAAATAAATTAGAGCATCTCCAGGAAAGAAAGCAAAGAAGGAAATGAAAATTAAACAAATAGACATCTCCAGGAAAGAAAAGCAAAGAAGGAAATGAAAATTAAATAAATAGAGCATCTCCAGGAAAGAAAAGAAAAGAAGGAAATGAAAATTAAATAAATAGAGCATTCCAGGAATGAAAAGCAAAGAAGGAAATGAAAAAAATAATAAATAGAGCATCTCCAGGAAAGAAAAGCAAAGAAGGAAATGAAAATTAAATAAATAGAGCATCTCCAGGAAAGAAAAGCAAGAAGGAAATGAAAAATTAAATAAATAGAGCATCTCCAGGAAAGAAAAGCAAAGAAGGAAATGAAAATTAAATAAATAGAGCATTCCAGTGAAAGAAAAGCAAAGAATGAAATGAAAATTTTAATAAATAGAGCATCTCCAGGAAAGAAAAGCAAAGAATGAAATGAAAATTAACAAATAGAGCATCTCCAGGAAAAGAAAAGCAAAGAAGGAAATGAAAATTAAACAACAGAGCATCACAGTGAAAGAAAAGCAAAGAATGAAATGAAATGAATAAATAGAGCATCTCCAGGAAAGAAAAGCAAAGAATGAAACAAAAATTAAATAAATAGAGCATCTAGAAAGAAAAGCAAAGAAGGAAATGAAATTAAATAAATAGAGCATCTCCAGGAAAGAAAAGCAAAGAAGGAAATAAAAATTAAATAAATAGACACTTCAGGAAAGAAAAGCAAAGAAGGAATGAAATTAAATAAATAGCATCTCCAGGAAAGGAAAAAAGAAGGAAATGAAAATTAAATAAATAGAGAATCCCCAGGATAGAAAAACAAAGGAGGAAATGAAATTTAATAAATAGAGCATCTCCAGTGAAAGAAAAGCAAGAAGGAAATGAAAATTTAGACACAAATAGAGCATTCTAGAAAGAAAGCAAAGTAATGGAAATGAAATTAAATGTATTAGAGCATTCCAGGCAAAAACAAAGAAGGAAATGAATGAATAAATAGTGCATCTCCAGGAAAAGAAAAGCAAAGAAGGAAATGGAAATTTAATAAATAGAGTATCTCCAGGAAAGAAAAGCAAGAAGGAAATGAAAATTAAATAAATAGAGCATCTCCAGGAAAGAAAAGCAAAGAAGGAAATGAAAATTAAATAAATAGAGTATCTCCAGGGAGAGAAAAGCAAAGAAGGAAAATGAAAATTAAACAAATAGAGCATCTCCAGGAAAGAAAAGCAAAGAAGGAAATGAAAATTAAATAGAGCATCTCCAGGAAAGAAAAGCAAAGAAGGAAATGTAAATTAAATAAATAGAGCGTCTCCAGGAAAAGAAAAGCAAAGAATGAAATGAAAATTTAAAACAAATAGAGCATTCCAGGAAAGAAAAGCAAAGAATGAAATGAAAATTAAATAAATAGAGCATCTCCAGGAAAGAAAAGAAAAGAAGGAAATGAAAATTTAATAAATAGAGCATCTCCAGGAATGAAAAGCAAAGAAGGAAATAGAAAATTAAATAAAATAGACATTCCAGGAAAGAAAAGCAAAGAAGGAAATGAAAATTAAATAAATAGAGCATCTCCAGGAAAGAAAGAAAGAAGGAAATGAAATGAAATAAATAGAGCATTCCAGGAAAGAAAAGCAGAGAAGGAAATGAAAAATTAAATAAATAGAGAATCCCAGGATAGAAAGAAGGAAATTAAATGAAATTAAAGGAAGAATTTAGAAAGAAAAGCAAAGAAGGAAATGAAAATGAAATAAATAGAGCATCTCCAGGAAAGAAAAGCAAAGAAGGAAATGAAAATTAAATAAATAGAGTATCTCCTAGAAAGAAAAGCAAAGAATGAAATGAAATTAAATAAATAGAGCATCTCCAGGAAAGAAAAGCAAAGAAGGAAATGAAAATTAAATAAATAGAGCATCTCCAGGAAAGAAAAGCATAGAAGGAAATGAAAATTAAATAAATAGAGCATCTCCAGGAAAGAAAGGAAGGAAATAAAAATTAAATAAATAGAGCATCTCCAGTGAAAAAGAAAGCAAAGAATGAAATGAAAAGTAAATAACAGAGACCCAGGAAAGAAAAGAAAGAATGAAATGAAAAATTAAATAAATAGAGCATCTCCAGGAAAGAAAAGCAAAGAAGGAAATGAAAATTTAATAAATAGGAGCATCTCCAGGAAAGAAAGCAAAGAAGGAAATGAAATTAAACAAATAGAGTACTCTCAGGAAAGAAAAGCAAAGAAGGAAATGAAAATTAAATAAATATAGTATTCCAGTGTTGAAAAGCAAAGAAGGAAATGAAATTAAATAACAGAGCATTCCAGGAAAGAAAGTTTTCAAAAGAATTGTTCAAAATTAAAATAAATAGAGCATCTCCAGGGAAAGAAAAGCCAGGCAAATGAAAATTTAATAAATAGAGCATCTCCAGGAATGAAAAGCAAAGAAGGAAATGAAAATTAAATAACAGAGTGATTCCAGGAAAGAAAAGCAAAGAAGGAAATGAAAAATTAAATAAATAGAGCATCTCCAGGAAAGAAAAGCAAAGAAGGAAATGAAAATTAAATAAATAGAAGGCTCAGGAAAGAAAAGCAAAGGAAGGAAATGAAAATTAAAGAAGAGAGAATCCCTGGATAGAAAAGCAAAGAAGGAAATGAAAAATTAAATAGTGCATCTCCAGGAAAGAAAAGCAAAGAAGAAAAAGAAAATTAAACAAATAGAGCATCTCCAGGAAAGAAAAGCAAAGAAGGAAATGAAAAACAAATAAATAGAGTGCATTCTCCAGGAAAGAAAAAGCAAAGAATGAAATGAAAATTAAATAAATAGAGCATCTCCAGGAAAGAAAAGAAAAGAATGAAATGAAAATTAAATAAATAGAGCATCTCCAGGAAAGAAAAAGCAAAGATGGAAATGAAAATTTAATAAATAGAGCATTCCAGTGGAAAGAAAGCAAAGAAGGAAATGAAATTAAATAAATAGAGCATCTCCAGGAAAGAAAAAGCAAAAAGAAGAAATGAAAATAAAATAAATAGAGCATTCCAGGAAAGAAAAGCAAAGAAGGAAATGAAAATTAAATAAATAGAGCATCTCCAGGAATGAAAAGCAAGAAGGAAATGAAAATTAAATAAATAGAGCATCTCCAGGAAAGAAAAGTAAAGAAGGAAATGAAAATTAAATAAATAGAGCATCTCCATAGAGAAAAGCAAAGAAGGAAATGAAAATTAAATAAATAGAGTATCTCCAGGAAAGAAAAGCAAAGAAGGAAATGAAAATTAAATAAATAGAGGCATCTCCAGGATTGAAAAGCAAAGAAGGAAATGAAATTAAATAAATAGGAGCATTCCAGGAAAGAAAAGGAAGAAGGAAATGAAAATTAAATAAATAGAGCATCTCCAGGAAAGAAAAGCAAAAGAAGGAAATAGTACTAAATAAATAGAGCATCTCCAGGAAAGAAAGCAAAGAAGGAAATGAAATTAAATAAATAGAGCATCTCCAGGAAAGAAAGCAAAGAAGGAAATGAAAATTAAATAAATAGAGCATCTCCAGGAAAGAAAAGAAGGAAATGAAAATTAAATAAATAGAGCATCTCCAGGAAAGAAAGGCAAAGAAGGAAATGAAAATTAAATAAATAGAGCATTCCGAGGAAAGAAAAGCAAAGAAATGAAATGAAAAAATAAACAGAGCATCTCCAGGAAAGAAAAGCAAAGAATGGAAATGAAAATTAAAATAAATAGAGCATCTCCAGGAAAGAAAAGCAAAGAAGTAAAATGAAAATTTAATAAATAGAGCATCTCCAGGAAAGAAAAGCAAAGAAGCTGAAACAAGGAAAATTAACAAATAGAGCATCTCCAGGAAAGAAAAGCAAAGAAGGAAATGAAAATTAAATAAATAGAGCATCTCCAGGAAAGAAAAGCAAAGAAGGAAATGAAAATTAAATAAATAGAGCATTCCAGGAAAGAAAAGCAAAAAGAATGAAATGAAATTAAATAAATAGAGCATCTCCTTAGAAAGAAAAGCAAAGAAGGAAATGAAAATTTACTAAATAGAGCATTCCAGAATGAAAAGCAAAGAAGGAAATGAAAATTAAATAAATAGAGCATCTCCAGGAAAGAAAAGCAAAGAAGGAAATGAAAATTAAATAAATAGAGTATCTCCAGGAAAGAAAAGCAAAGAAGGAAATAAAATTAAATAAAATAGAGCATCTCCAGGAAAGAAAAGCAAAGAAGGAAATGAATGAATAAATAGAGAATCCCTGGGATAGAAAAGCAAAGAAGGAATGAAAATTAAATAAATTAGGAGTATCTCCAGGAAAGAAAAGAAAGAAGAAAAAGAAAATTAAACAAATAGAGCATCTCCAGGAAAGAAAAGCAAAGAAGGAAATGAAAATTAAATAAATATATTCCAGGCATAGAAAAAGCATAGAAGGAAATGAAAATTAAATAAATAGAGCATCTCCAGGAAAGAAAGAAAGGCAAAGAAGGAAATGAAAATTAAATAAATAGAGCATCTCCAGGAAAGAAAGCAAAGAATGAAATGAAAAGTAAACAAATAGAGCATCTCCAGGAAAGAAAAGCAAAGAATGAATGAATGAAATAATATATACCTCCAGGAAAGAAAAGCAAAGGAAATGAAAATTTAATAAATAGAGCATCTCCAGGAAAGAAAAGCAAAGAAGGAAACAGTAATGAAGAAGAGAGATTCCAGGAAAGAAAAGCAAAGAAGGAAATGAAAATTAAATAAATAGAGCATCTCCAGGAAAGGAGAAAAGCAAAGAAGGAAATGAAATTAAATAAATAGAGCATCTCCCAGGAAAGAAAAGCAAAGAAGGAAATGAAAATTAAATAACAGAGCATCTCCAGGAAAGAAAAGCATAGAAGGAAATGAAAATTAAATAAATAGAGCATCTCCAGGAAAGAAAGGCAAAGAAGGAAATGAAATTAAATAAATAGAGCATCTCCAGGAAAGAAAAGCAAAGAATGAAATGAAAATTAAATAAATAGAGCATCTAGAAAGAAAAGCAAAGAAGGAAATGAAAATTTAATAAATAGAGTACCCAGGAATGAAAGCAAAGAAGGAAATGAAAATTAAATAAATAGAGTATCTCCAGGAAAAGAAAAGCAAAGAAGGAAATGAAAATTAAATAAATAGAGCATCTCCAGGAAAGAAAAGCAAAGAAGGAAATGAAAAGTAAATAAATACATTCCAGGAAAGAAAAGGCAAAGAAGGAAATGAAAAATTAAATAAATAGAGCATTCAGTGAAAGAAAAGCAAAGAAGGAAATGAAATTAAATAAATAGAGTATCTCCAGGAAAGAAAAGCATAGAAGGAAATGAATGGTAATAAATAGAAAGAAATTTCAGGTAGAAAGGAAAGAAGGAAATGAAAATTAAATAAATAGAGCATCTCTCCAGGAAAGAAAAGCAAAGAACAGAAATGAAAAGTAAATAAATAGAGCATCTCCAGGGAAAGAAAAGCAAAGAATGAAATGAAAATTAAATAAATAGACATCTCCAGGAAAGAAAAGCAAAGAAGGAAATGAAATGAAATAAATAGAGCATCTCCAGGAAAGAAAAGCAAAGAAGGAAATTAAAATTAAAATACCTGAGCATCTCCAGGAAAGAAAGCAAAGAAGGAAATGAAAATTAAATAAATGAGAGCATCTCCAGGAAAAAGCTAGTTAAAATGAAAATTAAATAAATAGAGCATCTCCAGGAAAGAAAAGCAAAGAATGAAATGAAAATTAACAAATAGAGCATCTCCAGGAAAGAAAAGCAAAGAAGGAAATGAAAATTAACAAATGAGAGCATCTCCAGGAACACGAAAAGCAAAGAAGGAAACTAGAAAATTAAATAAATAGAGCATCTCCAGGAAAGAAAAGCCAAAGAAGGAAATGAAAATTAAATAAATAGAGCATCTCCAGGAAAGAAAAGCAAAAGAAGGAAATGAAAAATTAAACAATAGAGCATCTCCAGGAAAGAAAAGCAAAGAAGGAAATGAAAATTAAATAAATAGAGAATCCTGGGATAGAAAAGCAAAGAAGGAAATGAAAATTAAATAAATAGAGACGAGGAAAGAAAAGCAAAAGAAGAAAAAGAAAATTAAACAAATAGACATCTCCAGGAAAGAAAAGCAAAGAAGGAAATGAAAATTAAATAAATAGAGCATCTCCAGGAAAGAAAAGCATAGAAGGAAATGAAATTAAATAAATAGAGCATTCCAGGAAAAGAAAGGCAAAGAAGGAAATGAAAATTAAATAAAGGAGACATCTCCAGGAAAGAAAAGCAAAGAATGAAAGGGAAAAGTAACAACAGAGCATCTCCAGGAAAGAAAAGCAAAGAATGAAATGAAATTAAATAAATAGAGCATTCCAGGAAAGAAAAGCAAAGAAGGAAATGAAAATTTAATAAATAGAGCATTCCAGGAAAGAAAAGCAAAGAAGGAAATGAAAATTAAATAAATAGAGCATCTCCAGGAAAGAAAAGCAAAGAAGGAAATGAAAATTAAATAAATAGAGCATCTCCAGGAAAGAAAAGCAAAGAAGGAAATGAAAATTAAATAAATAGAGCATCTCCAGGAAAGAAAAGCAAAGAATGAAATGAAATTAAATAAATAGAGCATCTCCAGGAAAGAAAGCAAAGAAGGAAATGAAAATTTAATAAATAGGAGCATTCCAGGAATGAAAAGCAAAAGGAAATGAAAATTAAATAAATAGAGTAACTTCAGGAAAGAAAAGCAAAAGAAGGAATGAAAATTAAATGAAATAGAGTATCTCCAGGAAAGAAAAGTAAAAAGAAGAAATGAAAATTAAATAAATGGAGAGCATCTCCAGGAAAGAAAAGCAAAGAAGGAAATGAAAATTAAATAAATAGAGAATCCCTGGGATAGAAAAGCAAAGAAGGAAATGAAAATTAAATAAATAGAGACCTCCAGGGAAAGAAAAGCAAAGAAGAAAAAAGAAAATTAAACAAATAGAGCATCTCCAGGAAAGAAAAGCAAAGAAGGAAATGAAAATTAAATAAATAGAGTATCTCCAGGAAAGAAAAGCAAAGAATGAAATGAAAAATTAAATAAATAGAGCATCTCCAGGAAAGAAAAGCAAAGAATGAAATGAAAATTAAATAAATAGAGACCTCCAGGAAAGAAAAGCAAAGAAGGAAATGAAAATTTAATAAATAGAGCATCTCCAGGAAAGAAAAGCAAAGAAGGAAATGAAAAATTAAATAAATAGAGAATCCCTGGATAGAAAAGCAAAGAAGGAAATGAAAATTAAATAAATAGTGCATCTCCAGGAAAGAAAAGCAAAGAAGAAAAAGAAAATTAAACAAATAGAGCATCTCCAGGAAAGGAAAAGCAAAGAAGGAAATGAAATTAAATAAATAGAGCATCTCCAGGAAAGAAAAGCAAAGAATGAAATGAAAATTAAATAAATAGAGCATCTCCAGGAAAGAAAAGCAAAGAATGAAATGAAAATTAAA
>JBBBDQ010024327.1:0-10000 GCA_037127315.1 Ascarosepion bandense
CATGTCTATCTATCTATCTATCTGAGTCTGTTCATATCTATCTATCTATCTATCTATCTGAGTCTGTTCATATCTATCAATCTATCTATCTATCTGAGTCTGTTCATATCTATCTATCCAATCTATCTATCTATCTGAGTCTGTTCATATCTATCTATCTATCTATCTATCTGCGTCTGTTCATATCTATCTATCTATCTATATATCTATCTGAGTCTGTTCATATCTATCTATCTATCTGAGTCTGTTCATATCTATCTATCTATCTATCTGAGTCTGTTCATATCTATCTATCTGAGTCTGTTCATATCTATCTATCTATCTATCTATCTATCTGAGTCTGTTCATATCTATCTATCTATCTATCTATCTGAGACTGTTCATATCTATCTATCTATCTATCTATCTGAGACTGTTCATATCTATCTATCTATCTATCTATCTATCTGAGACTGTTCATATCTATCTATCTATCTATCTATCTATCACAGACTGTTCATATCTATCTATCTATCTATCTAAGACTGTTCATATCTATCTATCTATCTATCTATCTATCTAAGACTGTTCATATCTATCTATCTATCTATCTATCTATCTAGACTGTTCATATCTATCTATCTATCTATCTATCTATCTATCTATCTATCTATCTATCTATCTATCTAAGACTGATTCATATCTATCTATCTATCTATCTAGATACATATCTATCTATCTATCTATCTAAGACTGTTCATATCTATCTATCTATCTATCTATCTAAACCTACTTATCTATCTATCTATCTATCTAAGACTGTTCATATCTATCTATCTATCTATCTATCTATCTATCTAGACTGTTCATATCTATCTATCTATCTATCTATCTATCTGAGACTGTTCATATCTATCTATCTATCTATCTATCTGAGACTGTTCTATCTATCTATCTATCTATCTAGAGACTGTTCATATCTATCTATCTATCTATCTATCTGAGACTGTTCATATCTATCTATCTATCTATCTATCTGGAGACTGTTTCTATCTATCTATCTATCTATCTATCTGAGACTGTTCATATCTATCTATCTATCTATCTATCTATCTAGAGACTGTTCATATCTATCTATCTATCTATCTATCTATCTGAGTCTGTTCATATCTATCTATCTATCTATCTGAGTCTGTTCATATCTATCTATCTATCTATCTATCTAGATCTGTTCATATCTATCTATCTATCTGAGTCTGTTCATATCTATCTATCTATCTGAGTCTGTTCATATCTATCTATCTATCTATCTATCTGAGTCTGTTCATATCTATCTATCTATCTATCTATCTGAGTCTGTTCATATCTATCTATCTATCTATCTATCTGAGTCTGTTCATATCTATCTATCTAGCTATCTGAGTGTTCATATCTATCTATCTATCTGAGTCTGTTCATATCTATCTATCTATCTATCTATCTGAGTCTGTTCATATCTATCTATCTATCTATCTATCTATCTATCTGAGTCTGTTCATATCTATCTATCTATCTATCTATCTGTGTCTGTTCATATCTATCTATCTATCTATCTGAGTCTGTTCTATCTATCTATCTGAGTCTGTTCATATCTATCTATCTATCTGAGTCTGTTCATATCTATCTATCTATCTGAGTCTGTTCATATCTATCTATCTATCTATCTATCTGAGTCTGTTCATCTATCGATCTATCTATCTGAGTCTGTTCATATCTATCTATCTATCTATCTATCTGAGTCTGTTCATATCTATCTATCTATCTATCTATCTGAGTCTGTTCATATCTATCTAGCTATCTATCAATCTGAGTCTGTTCATATCTATCTAGCTATCTATCTATCTGAGTCTGTTCATATCTATCTAGCTATCTATCTATCTATCTGAGTCTGTTCATATCTATCTATCTATCTATTTAGTCTGTTCATATCTATCTATCTAAGTCTGTTCATATCTATCTATCTATCTGAGTCTGTTTCATATCTATCTATCTATCTATCTGTTTCTATCTATCTATCTATCTAGGTCTGTTCCATATCTATCTATCTATCTGAGTCTGTTCATATCTATCTATCTATCTATCTGTCTGAGTCTGTTCATATCTATCTATCTATCTATCTATCTATCTATTTAGTCTGTTTCTATCTATCTATCTAAGTCTGTTCACTTATCTATCTATCTATCTGAGTCTGTTCATATCTATCTATCTATCTATCTATCTATCTGAGTCTGTTCATATCTATCTATCTATCTATCTATCTGAGTCTGTTCATATCTATCTATCTATCTATCTATCTGAGTCTGTTCATATCTATCTATCTATCTGAGTCTGTTCATATCTATCTATCTATCTATCTGAGTCTGTTCATATCTATCTATCTATCTGAGTCTGTTTCATATCTATCTAACTATCTATCTGAGTCTGTTCATATCTATCTATCTATCTATCTATCTGAGTCTGTTCATATCTATCTATCTATCTATCTGAGTCTGTTCATATCTATCTATCTATCTATCTGAGTCTGTTCATATCTATCTATCTATCTGAGTCTGTTCATATCTATCTATCTATCTATCTATTTATCTATCTGAGTCTGTTCCATATCTATCTATCTATCTATCTATCTGAGTCTGTTCATATCTATCTATCTATCTATCTGAGTCTGTTCATATCTATCTATCTATCTATCTATCTGTCTGTTCATATCTATCTATCTATCTATCTGAGTCTGTTTCATATCTATCGATCTATCTATCTGAGTCTGTTCATATCTATCCTTCTCTGTTCATATCTATCTATCTATCTATCTGAGTCTGTTCATATCTATCTATCTATCTATCTATCTATCTAGGTCTGTTCACTTATCTATCTATCCCTCTATCTATCTATCTGAGTCTGTTCATATCTATCTATCTATCTATCTATCTGAGTCTATTTCATATCTATCTATCTATCTATTTGAGTCTGTTCTTATCTATCTATCATTCATTCATATCTATCTATCTATCTGAGTCTATTTCTATCTATCTATCTAAGTCTGTTTCTATCTATCTATCTATCTGAGTCTGTTCATATCTATCTATCTATCGAGTCTGTTCATATCTATCTATCTATCTATCTATCTGTCTGTTTCTATCTATCTATCTAGTCTGTTCATATCTATCTATCTATCTATCTGAGTCTGTTCATCTATCTATCTATCTATCTGAGTCTGTTCATATCTATCTATCTATCTGTCTGAGTCTGTTCATATCTATCTATCTATCTATCTATCTGAGTCTGTTCATATATCTATCTATCTATCTATCTATCTATCTGAGTCTGTTCATATCTATCTATCTATCTGAGTCTGTTCATATCTATCTATCTATCTGAGTCTGTTCATATCTATCTATCTATCTATCTATCTGAGTCTGTTCATATCTATCTATCTATCTATCTATCTAGTCTGTTCATATCTATCTATCTATCTATCTGATCCATTCACTTATCTATCTATCTATCTATCGAGTCTGTTCATATCTATCTATCTATCTATCTGAGTCTGTTCATATCTATCTATCTATCTATCTATCTGAGTCTGTTCATATCTATCTATCTATCTATCTGAGTCTGTTCATATCTATCTATCTATCTATCTATCTGAGTCTGTCCATATCTATCTATCTATCTATCTATCTATCTGTCTGTTCATATCTATCTATCTAAGTCTGTTCATATCTATCTATCTATCTATCTAGTCTGTTCATATCTATCTATCTATCTATCTGAGTCTGTTCACTTTTATGTATCTATCTATCTATCTATCTGAGTCTGTTTCTATCTATCTATCTATCTATCTATCTGAGTCTGTTCATATCTATCTATCTATCTATCGAGTCTGTTTCATATCTATCTATCTATGTGAGTCTGTTCATATCTATCTATCTATCTATCCGTCTGTTCATATCTATCTATCTATCTATCTGAGTCTGTTCATATCTATCTATCTATCTATCTAGATTGATACATATCTATCTATCTATCTATCTGAGTCTGTTCATATCTATCTATCTATCTATCTGAGTCTGTTCACTTATCTATCTATCTATCTATCTATACAGGTCTGTTCTTATCTATCTATCTATCTATCTATCTGAGTCTGTTCCTCCATCTATCTATCTATCTATCTGTCTGTTTCTATCTATCTATCTATCTATCTCTCTGAGTCTGTTCATATCTATCTATCTATCTATCTATCTCTCTCTGAGTCTATGTATCTATCTATCTATCTGAGTCTGTTCATATCTATCTATCTATCTATCTGAGTCTGTTCATATCTATCTATCTATCTATCTATCTGAGTCTGTTCATATCTACTATCTATCTATCTGAGTCTGTTCATATCTATCTATCCATCTATCTATCTAGATGTATGTATCTATCTATCTATCTATCTATCTGGCATCTATCTATCTATCTATCTATCTATCTGAGTCTGTTCACTTATCTATCTACCTATCTGTCTGTTCATATCTATCTATCTATCTATCTATCTATCTGATCTGTTCATATCTATCTATCTATCTATCTGAGTCTGTTCATATCTATCTATCTATCTATCTGAGTCTGTTCCTTATCTATCTATCTATCTATCTAGTCTGTTCCTTATCTATCTATCTATCTATCTGAGTCTGTTCCTTATCTATCTATCTATCTATCTGAGTCTGTTCATATCTATCTATCTATCTATCTAGTCATTCATATCTATCTATCTATCTGAGTCTATCTATCTATCTATCTATCTATCTGCGTCTGTTCATATCTATCTATCTATCTATCTGTCTGTCTATCTGAGTCTGTTCATATCTATCTATCTATCTATCTATCTGAGTCTGTTCTATCTATCTATCTATCTATCTATCTGTCTGTCTATCTATCTATCTGAGTCTGTTCATATCTATCTATCTATCTATCTATCTGTCTGTCTATCTATCTATCTAGTCTGTTCTATCTATCTATCTATCTATCTGAGTCTGTTCATATCCATCTATCTATCTATCTGAGTCTGTTCATATCTATCTATCTATCTGAGTCTGTTCATATCTATCTATCTATCTATCTGAGTCTGTTCATATCTATCTATCTATCTATCTATCTGAGTCTGTTCATATCTATCTATCTATCTATCTGAGTCTGTTCCTTATCTATCTATCTATCTGAGTCTGTTCATATCTATCTATCTATCTATCTATCTGAGTGTCTGTTCATATCTCTCTATCTATCTATCTGAGTCTGTTCTATCTCTCTATCTATCTATCTGAGTCTATTTTCATATCTATCTATCTATCTATCTAGTGTGTGCCTATCTATCTATCTATCTGAGTCTGTTCATATCTATCTAACTATCTATCTGAGTCTGTTCATATCTATCTATCTATCTATCTGAGTCTGTTCATATCTATCTATCTATCTATCTATCTGTGTCTGTTCTATCTATCTATCTATCTATCTATGTCTTTCTTTCTATCTATCTATCTGTCTGTTCATATCTATCTATCTATCTGAGTCTGTTCATATCTATCTAACTATCTATCTGAGTCTGTCCATATCTATCTATCTATCTATCTGAGTCCATCTATCTATCTATCTATCTATCTATCTGTCTGTTCATATCTAACTATCTATCTATCTAGATCTGTTCATATCTATCTATCTATCTGTCTGTTCATATCTATCTGTCTATCTGAGTCTATTTCTATCTATCTATCTATCTATCACAGTCTGTCTATCTATCTATCTATCTATCTGAGTCTGTTCATATCTATCTAACTATCTATGTTCCTTATCTATCTATCTATCTATCTATCTGTCTGTTCTGTCTATCTATCTATCTATCTATTTGAGTCTGTTCACATCTATCTAGCTATCTATCTATCTGAGTCATTCATATCTATCTAGCTATCTATCTATCTATCTGGGTGTTCTATCTATCTAGCTATCTATCTATCTATCTATGATCTATTTATCTATCTATCTATCTATCTATCTATCTGAGTCTATTTCATATCTATCTATCTATCTATCTGAGTCTGTTCATATCTATCTATCTATCTATCTATCCGTCTGTTCATATCTATCTATCTATCTATCTGTCTGTCTGTTCATATCTATCTATCTATCTATCTATCTGAGTCTGTTCATATCTATCTATCTATCTATCTATCTGAGTCTGTTCATATCTATCTATCTATCTATCTATCTGAGTCTGTTCATATCTATCTATCTATCTATCTGAGTCTGTTCATATCTATCTATCTATCTATCTATCTGAGTCTGTTCATATCTATCTATCTATCTATCTATCTGAGTCTGTTCACTTATCTATCTATCTATCTATCTGAGTCTGTTCCTTATCTATCTATCTAGTCTGTTCACTTATCTATCTATCTATCTGAGTCTGTTCATATCTATCTATCTATACAAGGTCTGTTTCATATCTATCTATCTATCTGAGTCTGTTTCATATCTATCTATCTATCTGAGTCTGTTTCTATCTATCTATCTATCTATCTGAGTCTGTTCATATCTATCTATCTATCTATCTATCTGTGTCTGTTCATATCTATCTATCTATCTATCTGAGTCTGTTCATCTATCTATCTATCTATCTATCTGAGTCTGTTCATATCTATCTATCTATCTATCTGAGTCTGTTTCATATCTATCTATCTATCTGAGTCTGTTCATATCTATCTATCTATCTGAGTCTGTTCATATCTATCGATCTATCTATCTGAGTCTGTTCATATCTATCTATCTATCTATCTGAGTCTGTTCATATCTATCTATCTATCTATGTTCATATCTATCTATCTATCTATGAGTCTGTTCATATCTATCTATCTATCTATCTATTTGAGTCTGTTCATATCTATCTAACTATCTATCTATCTGAGTCTGTTCATATCTATCTAGCTATCTATCTATCTGAGTCTGTTCATATCTATCTAGCTATCTATCTATCTTCTATCTGAGTCTGTGTATCTATCTATCTATCTATCTATCTGAGTCTGTTCATATCTATCTATCTATCTATCTATCTGAGTCTGTTCATATCTATCTATCTATCTATCTGAGTCTGTTCCTTCTATCTATCTATCTATCTATCTGTCTGAGTCTGTTTCTATCTATCTATCTATCTATCTGAGTCTGTTCCTTATCTATCTATCTATCTATCTATCTGAGTCTGTTTCTATCTATCTATCTATCTATCTATCTGAGTCTGTTCATATCTATCTATCTATCTATCTGAGTCTGTTCATATCTATCTATCTATCTATCTATCTGAGTCTGTTCATATCTATCTATCTATCTATCTATCTGAGTCTGTTCATATCTATCTATCTATCTATCTATCGATCTGTTCATATCTATCTATCTATCTATCTATCTGAGTCTGTTCATATCTATCTATCTATCTATCTATCTATCTGAGTCTGTTCATATCTATCTATCTATCTATCTATCTGTTGCAGTCTATTTATCTATCTATAAGTCTGTTCATATCTATCTATCTATCTGAGTCTGTTCATATCTATCTATCTATCTGAGTCTGTTCCATCTATCTATCTATCTGAGTCTGTTCATATCTATCTATCTATCTGAGTCTGTTCATATCTATCTATCTATCTATCTGAGTCTGTTCATATCTATCTATCTATCTGAGTCTGTTTCACTATCTACCTATCTATCTATCTAGATCTGTTCATATCTATCTATCTATCTATCTATCTATCTGTCTGTGTATGTATCTATCTATCTATCTATCTATCTGAGTCTGTTCATATCTATCTATCTATCTATCTATCTATCTATTTCTATCTATCTATCTATCTATCTATCTATCTATCTATCTATCTATCTATCTATCTATCTGAGTCTGTTCATATCTATCTATCTATCTATCTATCTATCATTCATTCATATCTATCTATCTATCTATCTATCTATCTGAGTCTGTTCATATCTATCTATCTATCTATCTGAGTCTGTTCATATCTATCTATCTATCTGAGTCTGTTCATATCTATCTATCTATCTATAGTCTGTTCATATCTATCTATCTATCTATCTAGATATTTATATCTATCTATCTATCTATCTGAGTCTATTTATATCTATCTATCTATCTATCTATCTGTCTGTCTCTATCTATCTATCTATCTGAGTCTGTTCATATCTATCTATCTATCTGAGTCTGTTCATATCTATCTATCTATCTATCTGAGTCTGTTCACTTATCTATCTATCTATCTATCTGAGTCTGTTCATATCTATCTATCTATCTATCTGAGTCTGTTCATATCTATCTATCTATCTATCTGAGTCTGTTCATATCTATCTATCTATCTATCTATCTAGTTCTGTTCATATCTATCTATCTATCTATCTATCGAGTCTGTTCCTATCTATCTATCTATCTATCTGAGTCTGTTCATATCTATCTATCTATCTGAGTCTGTTCATATCTATCTATCTATCTATCGAGTCTGTTCATATCTATCTATCTATCTATGTCTGTTCATATCTATCTATCTATCTATCTACAGGTCTGTTCATATCTATCTATCTATCTGAGTCTGTTCATATCTATCTATCTATCTATCTGAGTCTGTTCATATCTATCTATCTATCTGAGTCTGTTCATATCTATCTAACTATCTATCTGAGTCTACATTTCTATCTATCTATCTATCTATCTATCTGAGTCTGTTCATATCTATCTATCTATCTATCTGAGTCTGTTCATGTCTATCTATCTATCTATCTATCTGAGTCTGTTCGTATCTATCTATCTATCTATCTGAGTCTGTTCCTTATCTATCTATCTATCTATCTGAGTCTGTTCTATCTATCTATCTATCTATCTGAGTCTGTTCATATCTATCTATCTATCTATCTGAGTCTGTTCACTTATCTATCTATCTATCTATCTATCTGAGTCTATCTATCTATCTACCTAGTCTGTTCATATCTATCTATCTACCTGAGTCTGTTCATATCTATCTATCTATCTATCTATCTATCTATCTGAGTCTGTGTATCTATCTATCTATCTATCTATCTGAGTCTGTGCACTTATCTATCGATCTATCTATCTGAGTCTGTTCATATCTATCTATCTATCTATCAAGGTCTGTTCACTTATCTATCTAACTATCTATGTTCTATCTATCTATCTATCTATCTATCTAGGTATCTATTCCTATCTATCTATCTATCTATCTGAGTCTGTTCATATCTATCTAGCTATCTATCTATCTAAGTCTGTTCCATATGTATCTATCTATCTATCTATCTATCTGAGTCTGTTCACTTATCTATCTAGCTATCTATCTGAGTCTGTTCATATCTATCTAGCTATCTATCTATCTGAGTCTGTTTATGTATCTATCTAGCTATCTATCTATCTATCTGAGTCTGTTTATCTATCTATCTATCTATTTGAGTCTGTTCATATCTATCTATCTGAGTCTGTTCATATCTATCTATCCTGAGTCTGTTCATATCTATCTATCTATCTATCTATGTATGTATCTATCTATCTATCTGAGTCTGTTCATATCTATCGATCTATCTATCTGAGTCTGTTCATATCTATCTATCTATCTATCTGAGTCTGTTCATATCTATCTAACTATCTATGTTTCTATCTATCTATCTATCTATCTATCTGAGTCTGTTCACTTATCTATCTATCTATCTATCTATCACGCAGTCTATCTATCTATCTATCTATCTATCTATCTGTTTCTATCTATCTAGCTATCTATCTATCTGAGTCTGTTCATATCTATCTATCTATCTATCTGAGTCTGTTCCATATCTATCTATCTATCTATCTATCTGGGTCTGTTCACTTATCTATCTATCTATCTATCTATCTGAGTCTGTTCATATCTATCTATCTATCTATCTATCTATAGTCTGTTCATATCTA
>JBBBDQ010024334.1:0-10248 GCA_037127315.1 Ascarosepion bandense
TGATATTTGGTATGCTGGTCATTTTAATAAGTTGAAAGGTTATGATGTTTGGTATACTGGTCTTTTTCCAAGTTGAAGGTTATGATATTTGGTATGCTAGTCATTTTAATAAGTTGAAAGGTTATGATGTTTGGTATGCTGGTCTTTTTTTAGAAGTTGAAGGTTATGATGTTTGGTATGCTGGTCTTTTTTATAAGTTGAAAGGTTATGATGTTTGGTATGCTACTCTTTTTTATAAGTTGAAAACTTATGATATTTTGTATGCTGGTCTTTTTTAGAAGTTGAAAGGTTATGATGTTTGGTATGCTGGTCTTTTTTAGAAGTTGAAAGGTTATGATGTTTGGTATGCTGGTCTTTTAGAAGGTGAAAGGTTATGATGTTTGGTATGCTGGTCTTTTTTAGAAGTTGAAAGGATATGATGTTTGGTATGCTGGTCTTTTTTAGAGAAGTTGAAAGGTTATGATGTTTGGTATGCTGGTCTTTTTTATAAGTTGAAAGGTTATGATGTTTGGTATGCTGGTCTTTTTTTAGAAGTTGAAGGTTATGATATTTGGTATGCTGGTCATTTTAATAAGTTGAAAGGTTATGATGTTTGGTATGCTACTCTTTTTTATAAGTTGAAGGTTATGATGTTTGGTATGCTGCTCTTTTTTAGAAGTTGAGGGTTATGATGTTTGTTATGCTGGTCTTTTAGAAAGTTGAAGGTTATGATGTTTGGTATGCTGGTCTTTTTTAGAAGTTGAAAGGTTATGATGTTTGGTATGCTGGTCTTTTAGAAGTTGAAAGGTTATGATGTTTGGTATGCTGGTCTTTTTAGAAGTTGAAAGTTTATGATGTTTGGTATGCTGGTCTTTTTTAGAAGTTGAAAGGTTATGATGTTTGGTATGCTGGTCTTTTTAGAAGTTGAAAGGTTATGATGTTTGGTATGCTGGTCTTTTTAGAAGTTGAAAGGTTATGATGTTTGGTATGCTGGTCTTTTTTTAAGTTGAAAGGTTATGATGTTTGGTATGCTGGTCTTTTTTTAGAAGTTGAAAGGTTATGATGTTTGGTATGCTGGTCTTTTTTTAGAAGTTGAAAGGTTATGATGTTTGGTATGCTGGTCTTTTTTATAAGTTGAAAGGTTATGATGTTTGGTATGCTGGTCTTTTAGAAGTTGAAGGTTATGATATTTGGTATGCTGGTCATTTTAATAAGTTGAAAGGTTATGATGTTTGGTATGCTACTCTTTTTGATAAGTTGAAGGTTATGATGTTTGGTATGCTGCTCTTTTTAGAAGTTGAAGGTTATGATGTTTGGTATGCTGGTCTTTTTTAGAAGTTGAAAGGTTATGATGTTTGGTATGCTGGTCTTTTAGAAGTTGAAAGGTTATGATGTTTGGTATGCTGGTCTTTTTTAGAACTTGAAAGGTTATGATGTTTGGTATGCTGGTCTTTTTTAGAAGTTGAAAGGTTATGATGTTTGGTATGCTGGTCTTTTTAGAAGTTGAAAGGTTATGATGTTTGGTATGCTGGTCTTTTTTAGAAGTTGAAGGTTATGATATTTGGTATGCTGGTCATTTTAATAAGTTGAAAGGTTATGATGATTGGTATGCTGGTCTTTTAGAAGTTGAAGGTTATGATGTTTGGTATGCTGGTCTTTTTTATAAGTTGAAAGGTTATGATGTTTGGTATGCTGGTCTTTTTTAGAAGTTGAAGGTTATGATATTTGGTATGCTGGTCATTTTAATAAGTTGAAAGGTTATGATGTTTGGTATGCTGGTCTTTTTAGAAGTTGAAGGTTATGATGTTTGGTATGCTGGTCTTTTTTATAAGTTGAAAGGTTATGATGTTTGGTATGCTACTCTTTTTTATAAGTTGAAATCTTTATGATATTTTGTATGCTGGTCTTTTTTAGATGTTGAAAGATTATGATGATTGGTATGCTGGCCTTTTTTAGAAGTTGTGAAGGTTATGATGTTTGGTATGCTGGTCTTTTTTTAGAAGTTGAAAGGTTATGATGTTTGGTATGCTGGTCTTTTTTAGAAGTTGAAAGGTTATGATGTTTGGTATGCTGGTCTTTTTTATAAGTTGAAGTTTATGATATTTGGTATGCTGGTCATTTTAATAAGTTGAAAGGTTATGATGTTTGGTATGCTGGTCTTTTTTTAGAAGTTGAAGGTTATGATGTTTGGTATGCTGGTCTTTTTTATAAGTTGAAAGGTTATGATGTTTGGTATGCTACTCTTTTTTATAAGTTGAAATCTTATGATATTTTGTATGCTGGTTTTTTAGAAGTTGAAAGGTTATGATGTTTGGTATGCTGGTCTTTTTAGAAGTTGAAAGGTTATGATGTTTGGTATGCTGGTCTTTTTTTTTAGAAGTTGAAAGGTTATGATGTTTGGTATGCTGGTCTTTTTAGAAGTTGGTTATGATGTTTGGTATGCTGGTCTTTTTAGAAGTTGAAAGGTTATGATGTTTGGTATGCTGGTCTTTTTTTGGAAGTTGAAGGTTATGATGTTTGGTATGCTGGTCTTTTTAGAAGTTGAAGGTTATGATGTTTGGTATGCTGGTCTTTTAGAAGTTGAAGGTTATGATGTTTGGTATGCTGGTCTTTTTTTAGAAGTTGAAGGTTATGATGTTTGGTATGCTGGTCTTTTTTTAGAAGTTGAAGGTTATGATATTTTGTATGCTGGTCTTTTTTTAGAAGTTGAAAGGTTATGATATTTGGTATGCTGGTCTTTTTTAGAAGTTGAAAGGTTATGATGTTTGGTATGCTGGTCTTTTTTAGAAGTTGAAAGGTTATGATGTTTGGTATGCTGGTCTTTTTTAGAAGTTGAAAGGTTATGATGTTTGGTATGCTGGTCTTTTTTTAGAAGTTGAAGGTTATGATATTTGGTATGCTGGTCTTTTAGAAGTTGAAGGTTATGATATTTGGTATGCTGGTGCTTTTTTAGAAGTTGAAGGTTATGATATTTGGTATGCTGGTCATTTTAATAAGTTGAAAGGTTATGATGTTTGGTATGCTGGTCTTTTTTTAGAAGTTGAAGGTTATGATGTTTGGTATGCTGGTCTTTTTTATAAGTTGAAAGGTTATGATGTTTGGTATGCTACTCTTTTTTATAAGTTGAAATCTTATGATATTTTGTATGCTGGTCTTTTGAAGTTGAAAGGTTATGATGTTTGGTATGCTGGTCTTTTTTTAGAAGTTGAAAGGTTATGATATTTGGTATGCTGGTCTTTTTTAGAAGTTGAAAGGTTATGATGTTTGGTATGCTGGTCTTTTTTTAGAAGTTGAAAGGTTATGATGTTTGGTATGCTGGTCTATTTTAGAAGTTGAAAGGTTATGATGTTTGGTATGCTGGTCTTTTTTTGAAGTTGAAGGTTATGATGTTTGGTATGCTGGTCTTTTTTAGAAGTTGAAGGTTATGATGTTTGGTATGCTGGTCTTTTTTATAAGTTGAAAGGTTATGATGTTTGGTATGCTACTCTTTTTTATAAGTTGAAATCTTATGATATTTTGTATGCTGGTCTTTTTTATAAGTTGAAAGGTTATGATGTTTGGTATGCTGGTCTTTTTTAGAAGTTGAAGGTTATGATGTTTGGTATGCTGGTCTTTTTTATAAGTTGAAAGGTTATGATGTTTGGTATGCTGGTCTTTTTTTAGAAGTTGAAGGTTATGATGTTTGGTATGCTGGTCTTTTTTTAGAAGTTGAAGGTTATGATGTTTGGTATGCTGGTCTTTTTAGAAGTTGAAGGTTATGATGTTTGGTATGCTGGTCTTTTTAGAAGTTGAAGGTTATGATATTTGGTATGCTGGTCATTTTAATAAGTTGAAAGGTTATGATGTTTGGTATGCTGGTCTTTTTTTAGAAGTTGAAGGTTATGATGTTTGGTATGCTGGTCTTTTTTATAAGTTGAAAGGTTATGATGTTTGGTATGCTACTCTTTTTTATAAGTTGAAATCTTATGATATTTTGTATACTGGTCTTTTTTATAAGTTGAAAGGTTATGATGTTTGGTATGCTGGTCTTTTTAGAAGTTGAAGGTTATGATGTTTGGTATGCTGGTCTTTTTTATAAGTTGAAAGGTTATGATGTTTGGTATGCTACACTTTTTTATAAGTTGAAATCTTATGATATTTTGTATGCTGGTCTTTTAGAAGTTGAAAGGTTATGATGTTTGGTATGCTGGTCTTTTTAGAAGTTGAAAGGTTATGATGTTTGGTATGCTGGTCTTTTTAGAAGTTGAAAGGGTTATGATGTTTGGTATGCTGGTCTTTTTAGAAGTTGAAGGTTATGATGTTTGGTATGCTGGTCTTTTAGAAGTTGAAAGGTTATGATGTTTGGTATGCTGGTCTTTTTTTAGAAGTTGAAAGGTTATGATGTTTGGTATGCTGGTCTTTTAGAAGTTGAAAGTTATGATATTTGGTATGCTGGTCATTTTAATAAGTTGAAAGGTTATGATGTTTCGTATGCTGGTCTTTTGAAGAAGGTGAAGGTTATGATGTTTGGTATGCTGGTCTTTTATATAAGTTGAAAGGTTATGATGTTTGGTATGCTGGTCTTTTTAGAAGTTGAAAGGTTATGATATTTGGTATGCTGGTCATTTTAATAAGTTGAAAGGTTATGATGTTTGGTATGCTACTCTTTTTTATAAGTTGGGTTATGATGTTTGGTATACTGGTCTTTTTGAGAAGTTGAAAGGTTATGATGTTTGGTATGCTGGTATTTTAGAAGTTGAAGGTTATGATAATTGGTATGCTGGTCATTTTAATAAGTTGAAAGGTTATGATGTTTGGTATGCTGGTCTTTTTAGAAGTTGAAGGTTATGATGTTTGGTATGCTGGTCTTTTTTATAAGTTGAAAGGTTATGATGTTTGGTATGCTACTCTTTTTTATAAGTTGAAATCTTATGATATTTTGTATGCTGGTCTTTTTTATAAGTTGAAAGGTTATGATGTTTGGTATGCTGGTCTTTTTTAGAAGTTGAAGGTTATGATGTTTGGTATGCTGGTCTTTTTTATAAGTTGAAAGTTTATGATGTTTGGTATGCTGGTCTTTTTAGAAGTTGAAAGGTTATGATGTTTGGTATGCTGGTCTTTTTAGAAGTTGAAAGGTTATGATGTTTGGTATGCTGGTCTTTTTAGAAGTTGAAACTTATGATATTTGGTATACTGGTCATTTTAATAAGTTGAAAGGTTATGATGTTTAGTATGCTGGTCTTTTTAGAAGGTGAAGGTTATGATGTTTGGTATGCTGGTCTTTTATATAAGTTGAAGGTTATGATGTTTTGTATGCTGGTCTTTTTTTAGAAAGTTGAAAGGTTATGATATTTGGTATGCTGGTCATTTTAATAAATTTGAAAGGTTATGATGTTTGGCATGCTGGTCTTTTTAGGATTGAAGGTTATGATGTTTGGTATGCTGGTCTTTTTTATAAGTTGAAAGGTTATGATGTTTGGTATGCTACTCTTTTTTATAAGTTGAAATCTTATGATATTTTTTGTATGCTGGTCTTTTTTAGAAGTTGAAAGGTTATGATGTTTGGTATGCTGGTCTTTTTAGAAGTTGAAGGTTATGATGTTTGGTATGCTGGTCTTTTTTAGAAGTTGAAAGGTTATGATGTTTGGTATGCTGGTCTTTTTTTAGAAGTTGAAAGGTTATGATGTTTGGTATGCTGGTCTTTTTTAGAAGTTGAAAGGTTATGATGTTTGGTATGCTGGTCTTTTTGGAAGTTGAAGGTTATGATGTTTGGTATGCTGGTCTTTTTTTAGAAGTTGGGGTTATGATGTTTGGTATGCTGGTCTTTTTTATAGTTGAAAGGTTATGATGTTTGGTATGCTACTCTTTTTTATAAGTTGAAATCTTATGATATTTTGTATGCTGGTCTTTTTTATAAGTTGAAAGGTTATGATGTTTGGTATGGTCTTTTTTTAGAAGTTGAAGGTTATGATGTTTGGTATGCTGGTCTTTTTTTATAAGTTGAAAGGTTATGATGTTTGGTATGCTGGTCTTTTTTTAGAAGTTGAAGGTTATGATGTTTGGTATGCTGGTCTTTTTTTAGAAGTTGAAGGTTATGATGTTTGGTATGCTGGTCTTTTTTAGAAGTTGAAGGTTATGATGTTTGGTATGCTGGTCTTTTTTATAAGTTGAAGGTTATGATATTTGGTATGCTGGTCATTTTAATAAGTTGAAAGGTTATGATGTTTGGTATGCTGGTCTTTTTTAGAAGTTGAAGGTTATGATGTTTGATATGCTGGTCTTTTATAAGTTGAAAGGGTTATGATGTTTATTATGCTACTCTTTTTTATAAGTTGAAATCTTATGATATTTTGTATGCTGGTCTTTTTATGATTTGAAAGTTATGATGTTTGGTATCTGGTCATTTTAATAAGTTGAAAGGTTATGATGTTTGGTATGCTACTCTTTTTTATAAGTTGAAGGTTATGATGTTTGGTATGCTGGTCTTTTTTTAGAAGTTGAAGGTTATGATGTTTGGTATGCTGGTCTTTTTTAGAAGTTGAAGGTTATGATGTTTTGGTATACTGATTCTTTTACATAAGTTGAAGGTTATGATATTTGGTATGCTGGTCATTTTAATAGTTGAAGGTTATGATGTTTGGTATGCTGGTCTTTTTTAGAAGTTGAAAGGTTATGATGTTTGGTATGCTGGTCTTTTTAGAAGTTGAAACTTATGATATTTGGTATGCTGGTCATTTTAATAAGTTGAAAGGTTATGATGTTTAGTATGCTGGTCTTTTTTAGAAGGTGAAGGTTATGATGTTTGGTATGCTGGTCTTTTATATAAGTTGAAAGGTTATGATGTTTTGTATGCTGGTCTTTTAGAAGTTGTGAAAGGTTATGATATTTGGTATGCTGGTCATTTTAATAAGTTGAAAGGTTATGATGTTTGGTATGCTGGTCTTTAGAAGTTGAAGGTTATGATGTTGGTATGCTGGTCTTTTTTATAAGTTGAAAGGTTATGATGTTTGGTATGCTACTCTTTTTTATAAGTTGAAATCTTATGATGATATTTTAACCATGCTGGTCTTTTTTAGAAGTTGAAAGGTTGTATGATGTTTGGTATGCTGGTCCTATTTTAGAAGTTGAAAGGTTATGATGTTTGGTATGCTGGTCTTTTAGAAGTTGAAAGGTTATGATGTTTGGTATGCTGGTCTTTTTAGAAGTTGAAGAGTTATGATGTTTGGTATGCTGGTCTTTTTTAGGATTAGAAGGTTATGATGTTTGGTATGCTGGTCTTTGGAAGTTGAAGGTTATGATGTTTGGTATGCTGGTCTTTTTAGAAGTTGAAGGTTATGATGTTTGGTATGCTGGTCTTTTTTTAGAAGTTGAAGGTTATGATATTTGGTATGCTGGTCATTTTAATAAGTTGAAAGGTTATGATGTTTGGTATACTTTGGTCTTTTTTAGAAGTTGAAGGTTATGATGTTTGGTATGCTGGTCTTTTTTTAGAAGTTGAAGGTTATGATATTTGGTATGCTGGTCATTTTAATAAGTTGAAAGGTTATGATGTTTGGTATGCTGGTCTTTTTTTAGAAGTTGAAGGTTATGATGTTTGGTATGCTGGTCTTTTTTATAAGTTGAAAGGTTATGATGTTTGGTATGCTACTCTTTTTTATAAGTTGAAATCTTATGATATTTTGTATGCTGGTCTTTTTTAGAAGTTGAAAGGTTATGATATTTGGTATGCTGGTCATTTTAATAAGTTGAAAGGTTATGATGTTTGGTATGCTACTCTTTTTTATAAGTTGAAGGTTATGATGTTTGGTATGCTGGTCTTTTTAGAAGTTGAAGGTTATGATGTTTGGTATGCTGGTCTTTTTTATAAGTTGAAAGGTTATGATGTTTGGTATGCTACTCTTTTTTATAAGTTGAAATCTTATGATGATATTTTGTATGCTGGTCTTTTTTAGAAAGTTGAAAGGTTATGATGTTTGGTATGCTGGTCTTTTAGAAGTTGAAAGGTTATGATGTTTGGTATGCTGGTCTTTTTAGAAGTTGAAAGGTTATGATGTTTGGTATGCTGGTCTTTTAGAAGTTGAAAGGTTATGATGTTTGGTATGCTGGTCTTTTTTAGAAGTTGAAAGGTTATGATGTTTGGTATGCTGGTCTTTTTGGAAGTTGAAGGTTATGATGTTTGGTATGCTGGTCTTTTTAGAAGTTGAAGGTTATGATGTTTGGTATGCTGAATTCTTTTTTATAAGTTGAAAGGTTATGATGTTTGGTATGCTACTCTTTTTTATAAGTTGAAATCTTATGATATTTTGTATGCTGGTCTTTTTTATAAGTTGAAAGGTTATGATGTTTGGTATGCTGGTCTTTTAGAAGTTGAAGGTTATGATGTTTGGTATGCTGGTCTTTTTTATAAGTTGAAAGGTTATGATGTTTGGTATGCTGGTCTTTTTGAAAGTTGAAGGTTATGATGTTTGGTATGCTGGTCTTTTTAGAAGTTGAAGGTTATGATGTTTGGTATGCTGGTCTTTTTTAGAAGTTGAAGGTTATGATGTTTGGTATGCTAGTCTTTTTTATAAGTTGAAGGTTATGATATTTGGTATGCTGGTCATTTTAATAAGTTGAAAGGTTATGATGTTTGGTATGCTGGTCTTTTTTTAGAAGTTGAAGGTTATGATGTTTGGTATGCTGGTCTTTTTTATAAGTTGAAAGGTTATGATGTTTGGTATGCTGTCTTTTTATAAGTTGAAATCTTATGATATTTTGTATGCTGGTCTTTTTTATAAGTTGAAAGGTTATGATGTTTGGTATGCTGGTCATTTTAATAAGTTGAAAGGTTATGATGTTTGGTATGCTACTCTTTTTTATAAGTTGAAGGTTATGATGTTTGGTATGCTGGTCTTTTAGAAGTTGAAGGTTATGATGTTTGGTATGCTGGTCTTTTTTAGAAGTTGAAGGTTATGATGTTTGGTATGCTGGTCTTTTTTATAAGTTGAAGGTTATGATATTTGGTATGCTGGTCATTTTAATAAGTTGAAAGGTTATGATGTTTGGTATGCTGGTCTTTTAGAAGTTGAAAGGTTATGATGTTTGGTATGCTGGTCTTTTAGAAGTTGAAACTTATGATATTTGGTATGCTGGTCATTTAATAAGTTGAAAGGTTATGATGTTTAGTATGCTGGTCTTTTTTAGAAGGTGAAGGTTATGATGTTTGGTATGCTGGTCTTTTATATAAGTTGAAAGGTTATGATGTTTTGTATGCTGGTCTTTTTTAGAAGTTGAAAGGTTATGATATTTGGTATGCTGGTCATTTTAATAAGTTGAAAGGTTATGATGTTTGGTATGCTGGTCTTTTTAAGTTGAAGGTTATGATGTTTGGTATGCTGGTCTTTTTTATAAGTTGAAAGGTTATGATGTTTGGTATGCTACTCTTTTTACTCAGTTGAAATCTTATGATATTTTGTATGCTGGTCTTTTTTAGAAGTTGAAAGGTTATGATGTTTGGTATGCTGGTCTATTTTAGAAGTTGAAAGGTTATGATGTTTGGTATGCTGGTCTTTTTTAGAAGTTGAAAGGTTATGATGTTTGGTATGCTGGTCTTTTTTAGAAGTTGAAAGGTTATGATGTTTGGTATGCTGGTCTTTTTAGAAGTTGAAAGGTTATGATGTTTGGTATGCTGGTCTTTTGGAAGTTGAAGGTTATGATGTTTGGTATGCTGGTCTTTTTAGAAGTTGAAGGTTATGATGTTTGGTATGCTGGTCTTTTTTATAAGTTGAAAGGTTATGATGTTTGGTATGCTACTCTTTTTTATAAGTTGAAATCTTATGATATTTTGTATGCTGGTCTTTTTTATAAGTTGAAAGGTTATGATGTTTGGTATGCTGGTCTTTTTTAAGAAGTTGAAGGTTATGATGTTTGGTATGCTGGTCTTTTTTTATAAGTTGAAAGGTTATGATGTTTGGTATGCTGGTCTTTTTAGAAGTTGAAGGTTATGATGTTTGGTATGCTGGTCTTTTTTAGAAGTTGAAGGTTATGATGTTTGGTATGCTGGTCTTTTTTTAGAAGTTGAAGGTTATGATGTTTGGTATGCTGGTCTTTTTTTAGAAGTTGAAGGTTATGATATTTGGTATGCTGGTCATTTTAATAAGTTGAAAGGTTATGATGTTTGGTATGCTGGTCTTTTTTAGAAGTTGAAGGTTATGATGTTTGGTATGCAGGTCTTTTTTATAAGTTGAAAGGTTATGATGTTTGGTATGCTACTCTTTTTTATAAGTTGAAATCTTATGATATTTTGTAAGC
>JBBBDQ010024352.1:0-13046 GCA_037127315.1 Ascarosepion bandense
TAAAAAAATAAAAAGAGCAATTAATATTTATTATTAATTATTATGTTAGATGTATTTAATATAAAAATAGAGCAATGAATATTTATTATTTATTATTATAAAAGTTAGGATGGTCATTATAAAATAGATCAATTAATTATTTATTATTTATTATTATGTTAGCTGGTCAATATAAAAATAGAGCAATTAATATTTATTATTAATTAGCTGGCGTGTTAGATGGTCAATATAAAAATAGAGCAATGAATATTTATTATTTATTATTATGTTAGATGGTCAATATAAAAAAATAGACTTGTAATTAAATATTTATTATTTATTATTATGTTAGATGGTCATTATAAAAATAGAGCACTAATATTTATTATTAATTTTATTATGTTAGATGGTCAATATAAAAATAGAGCAATGAATATTTATTATTTATTATTATGCTCGGATGGTCAATATAAAAATAGAGCAATAATATTTATTATTAATTATTATGTTAGATGAATAATATAAAAATAGAGCAATGAATATTTATTATTTATTATTATGTTAGATGGTCAATATAAAAATAGAGCAATTAATATTTATTATTAATTATTATGTTAGATGGTCAATATAAAATAGAGCAATGAATATTTATTATTTATTATTATGTTTGATGGTCAATATAAAAATAGACAAGAATATTATTATTTATTATTATATAGATGGTCAATATAAAAATAGAGCAATGAATATTTATTATTTATTATTATGTTAGATGGTCAATATAAAAATAGAGCAATTAATATTTATTATTAATTATTATGTTAGATGGTCAATATAAAAATAGAGCAATGAATATTTATTATTTATTATTATGTTTGATGGTCAATATAAAATAGAGCAATGAATATTTATTATTAATTATTATGTTAGATGGTCAATATAAAAATAGAGCAATGAATATTTATTATTTATTATTATGTTTTATTATTATCATTTATAAAAATAGAGCAATGAATATTTATTATTAATTATTATGTTAGATGGTCAATATAAAAATAGAGCAATGAATATTTTATTATTTATTATTATGTTTGATGGTCAATATAAAAATAGAGCAATTAGCATGGTTTATTATTATAAGATGGTCAATATAAAAATAGAGCAATGAATATTTATTATTAATTATTATGTTAGATGGTCAATATAAAAATAGAGCAATGAATATTTATTATTTATTATTATGATTGATGGTCAATACAAAATAGAGCAATGAATATTTATTATTTATTATTATGTTAGATGGTCAATATAAAAATAGAGCAATGAATATTTATTATTTATTATTATGTCAGACAATATAAAAATAGAGCAATGAATATTTATTATTAATTATTATGTTAGATGGTCAATATAAAAAAATAGAGCAATGAATATTTATTATTTATTATTATGTTAGATGGTCAATATAAAAATAGAGCAATGAATATTTATTATTTATTATTATGTTAGATGGTCAATATAAGAACAGAGCAATTAATATTTATTATTAATTATTATGTTAGATGGTCAATAAAAATAGAGCAATGAATATTTTATTATTTATTATTATGTTAGATGGTCAATATAAAAATAGAGCAATGAATATTTATTATTTATTCATTATGTTAGATGGTCAATATAAGAATAGAGCAAGGTGTATGTTATTACCAATTATTATGTTAGATGGTCAATATAAAAATAGAGCAATGGGTATTGTGTATTTATTATTATGTTAGATGGTCAATATAAAAATAGAGCAATGAATATTTATTATTAATTAATATGTTAGATGGTCAATATAGGCAAGGCAATGAATATTTATTATTAATTATGTTAGATGGTCAATATAAAAATAGAGCAATGAATATTTATTATTTATTATTATGTTAGATGGTCAATATAAAAATGAAGGCAATGAATACTAGCAGTAATTATTATATGATCGTCCAATATAAAAAGATAAGAGCAATGAATATTTATTAAGTAATTATTATGTTAGATGGTCAATATAAAAATAGAGCAATGAATATTTATTATTTATTATTATGTTAAAAGATGGTCAATATAAAAATAGAGCAATGAATATTTATTATTTATTATTGTGTTAGATGGTCAATATAAAAATAGAGCAATGAATATTTATTATTAATTATTGTGTTAGATGGTCAATATAAAATAGAGCAATTAATATTTATTATTAATAATTATTATGTTAGATGGTCAATATAAAAATGAAATAAATGAATATTTATTATTTATTATTATGTTTGATGGTCAATATAAAAAAATAGAGCAATGAATATTTATTATTAATTATTATGTTAGATGGTCAATATAAAAATAGAGCAATGAATATTTTATTATTTATTATTAATAGTAGATGGTCAATATAAAAATAAAAAATAATGAATATTTATTATTTATTATTATGTTAGATGGTCAATATAAAGATAGAGCAATGAATATTTATTATTAATTATTATGTTAGATGGTCAATATAAAAATGAAACAATGAATATTTATTATTAACGTTATTATGTTAGATGGTCAATATAAAAATAAACCATGGAAATATTATTTAATTATTATGTTAGATGGTCAATATAAAAACCGACAATGAATATTTATTATTTATTATTATGTTAGATGGTCAATATAAAAATAGAGCAATGAATATTTATTATTAATTATTATTATGTTAGATGGTCAATATAAAAATAGAGCAATTAATATTTATTATTAATTATTATGTTAGATGGTCAATATAAAAATAGAGCAATGAATATTTATTATTTATTATTATGTTAGATAGTCAATATAAAAATAGAGCAATGAATATTTATTATTTATTATTATGTTAGATGGTCAATATAAAAATAGAGCAATGAATATTTAATTATTATGTTAGATGGTCAATATAAAAATAGAGGCAAATTCATCTTTATTATGTAATTATTATGTTAGATGGTCAATATAAAAATAGAGCAATGAATATTTATTATTTATTATTATGTTTGATGGTCAATATAAAAATAGAGCAATGAATATTTATTATTAATTATTATGTTGGATGAATTAAATACATAAAAAATAGAGCAATGAATATTTATTATTTATTATTATGTTAGATGGTCAATAAAAATAGAGCAATGAATATTTATTATTTATTATTATGTTTGATGGTCAATATAAAATAGAGCAATGAATATTTATTATTTATTATTATGTTTGATGGTCAATATAAAAATGATGCATGAATATTATTATTTATTATTATGTTTGATAGGTCAATATAAAAATAGAGCAATGAATATTTATTATTTATTATTATGTTAGATGGTCAATATAAAAATAGAGCAATGAATATTTATTATTTATTATTATGTTTGATGATTAAATATAAATAGAGCAATGAATATTTATTATTTATTATTATGTTAGATGGTCAATATAAAAATAGAGCAATGAATATTTATTATTTATTATTATGTTAGATGGTCAATATAAAAAATAGAGCAATGAATATTTATTATTTATTATTATATTGGAATGGTCAATATAAAAATAGAGCAATGAATATTTATTATTTATTATTATGTTAGATGGTCAATGTAAAAATGAAACAATGAATATTTATTATTTATTATTATGTTTGATCAATATAAAAATAGAGCAATGAATATTTATTATTTATTATTATGTTAGATGGTCAATATATAAATAGAGCAATGAATATTTATTATTTATTATTATGTTTGATGGTCAATATAAAAATAGAGCAATGAATATTATTTATTATTATGTTAGATGGTCAATATAAAAATAAAGACAATGAATATTTATTGTTATTATTATGTTTGATGGTCAATATAAAAATAGAGCAATGAATATTTATTATTTATTATTCTGTTTAAGAATGAATCTAAATATAAAAAATAGAGCAATGAATATTTATTATTTATTATTATGTTAGATGGTCAATATAAAAATAGAGCAATGAATATTTATTATTTATTATTATGTTTGATGGTCAATATAAAAATAGAGCAATGAATATTTATTATTTATTATTATGTTAGATGGTCAATATAAAAATAGAGCAATGAATATTTATTATTTATTATTATGTTAGATGGTCAATATAAAAATAGAGCAATGAATATTTATTGTTATTATTATTTAGATGGTCAATATAAAAATAGAGCAATGAATACTTGTGTTATTTATTATGTTTGATGGTCAATATAAAAATAGAGCAATGAATATTTATTATTAATTAATTATGTTAGATGGTCAATATAAAAATGAAACGTGAATATTTATTATTAATTATTATGTTAGATGGTCAATATAAAAATAGAGCAATGAATATTTATTATTTATTATTATGTTTGATGGTCAATATAAAAATAGAGCAATGAATATTTATTATTAATTATTATGTTAGATGATTAAATATAAAAAATGAAACAATGAATATTATTATTTATTATTATGTTAGATAGTCAATATAAAAATAGAGCAATGAATATTTAGTATTTATTATTATGTTTGATGGTCAATATAAAATGAAACAATAGATATTTATTATTAATTATTATGTTAGATGGTCAATATAAAAATAGAGCAATGAATGTTACTAATAATTTTTATGTTTGATGGTCAATATAAAAATAAGGCAATGAATGTTATTATTTATTATTATGTTTGATGGTCAATATAAAAATAGAGCAATGAATATTTATTATTAATTATATCATTAGATGGTCAATATAAAAATGAAACCGTGAATATTTATTATTAATTATTATGTTAGATGGTCAATATAAAAATAGAGCAATGAATATTATTATTTATTATTATGTTAGATGGTCAATACAAAAATAGAGCAATGAATATTTATTATTAATTATTATGTAGATGGTCAATATAAAAATAGAACAATGAATATTTATTATTAATTATTATGTTAGATGGTCAATATAAAAATAGAGCAATGAATATTATGTATTTGACGTTATGTTAGATGGTCAATATAAAAATAGAGCAATGAATATTTATTATTTATTATTATGTTAGATAATTAATAAAGAATAGAGCAATGAATATTGTGTATTAATTATTATGTTAGATGATAATGTAAAAAACCGAAGCAATGAATATTTATTATTAATTATTATGTTAGATGGTCAATATAAAAATAGAGCAATGAATATTTATTATTTATTTATTGTGTTAGGTAGTCAATATAAAAATGAGGCAATGAATATTTATTATTTATTATTATGTTAGGTGGTCAATATAAAAATGACAATACGAATATTTATTATTAGTAATTATTATGTTAGATGGTCAATATAAATATAGAGCAATGAATATTTATTATTAATTATTATGTTAGATGGACAATATAAAAATAGAGCAATGAATATTTATTATTTATTAAAGCATTATGTTAGATGGTGTGTAAATAGAGCAATGAATATTTATTATTTATTATTATGTTAGATGAATTAATATAAAAAATAAACCGTGATGTGCATTTATTATTATGTTTATTCAGATGCAATATAAAAATGAAACGAATATTTATTATTAATTGTATTACGTTAGATGGTCAATATAAAAATAGAGCAATGAATATTTATTATTTATTATTATGTTTGATGGTCAATATAAAAATAGAGCAATGAATATTTATTATTTAATTATTATGTTAGATGGTCACGTAAAAATGAAATAATGAATATTTATTATTTACTTTAGTATGTTTGATGAGTCAATATAAAAATAGAGCAATGAATATTTATTATTAATTATTATGTTAGATGATTAAATATAAAATAGAGCAATGAATATTTATTATTTATTATTATGTTTGATGAATTAATATAAAAATAGAGCAATGAATATTTATTATTTAATTAATATGTTAAGATGGTCAATATAAAAATAGAGCAATGAATATTTATTATTTATTATTATGTTTGATGAATTAATATAAAAATAGAGCAATGAATATTTATTATTAATTAATATATTAGACCGTTAATATAAAAATAGAGCAATGAATATTTATTATTTGGTAATGTATTTGATGGTCAATATAAAAATAGAGCAATGAATATTTATATTAATTATTATGTTAGATGGTCAATATAAAAATAGAGCAATGAATAGTATTTATTATTTATTATTATGTTTGATGGTCAATATAAAAATAGAGCAATGAATATTTATTATTAATTATTAATATGGAATGAATTAATATAAAAATAGAGCAATGAATATTTATTATTTATTATTATGTATTTTGATGGTCAATATAAAAAATGAAGGCAATGAATATTTATTATTAATTATTATGTTAGATGGTCAATATAAAAATGACAATGAATATTTATTACTTTTATTATTATGTTTGATGGTCAATATAAAATAGAGCAATGAATATTTATTATTAATTTATTATGTTAGATAGTCAATATAAAAATGAAATAATCTTCTTATTTATTATTATGTTTGATGGTCAATATAAAAATAGAGCAATGAATATTATTATTAATTATTATGTTAGATGGTCAATATAAAAATAGAGCAATGAATATTTATTATTTATTATTATGTTTGATGGTCAATATAAAAATAGAGCAATGAATATTTATTATTAATTATTATGTTAGATGGTCAATATAAAAATAGAGCAACAGATATTTATTATTTATTATTATTATGTTTGATGGTCAATATAAAATAGAGCAATGAATATTTATTATTAATTATTATGTTAGATGGTCAATATAAAAATAGAGCAAGTAGTATTTATTATTTATTATTATGTTTGATGGTCAATATAAAAATAGAGCAATGAATATTTATTATTGATATTATGTTAGATGGTCAATATAAAAATAGAGCAATGAATATTTATTATTTATTATTATGTTTGATGGTCAATATAAAAATAGAGCAATGAATATTTATTATTAATTATTATATTAGATGGTCAATATAAAAATAGAGCAATGAATATTTATTATTTATTATTATGTTTGATGGTCAATATAAAATAGAGCAATGAATATTTATTATTAATTAATATGTTAGATGAGTCAATATAAAAATAGAGCAATGAATAGCTTGTATTTATTATTATGTTTGATGGTCAATATAAAAATAGAGCAATGAATATTTATTATTGATATTATGTTAGATGGTCAATATAAAAATAGAGCAATGAATATTTATTATTTATTAGTAACGATGGTCAATATAAAAATAGAGCAATGAATATTTATTAATTATTATGTTAGATGGTCAATATAAAAATAGAGCAATGAATATTTATTATTTATTAATATGTTTGATGATCAATATAAAAAATAGAGCAATGAATATTTATTATTAATTATTATGTTAGATGGTCAATATAAAAAATAGAGCAATGAATATTTATTATTTATTATTATGTTTGATGGTCAATATAAAAATAGAGCAATGAATATTTATTATTAATTATTATGTTAGATGGTCAATATAAAAATAGGCAATATGTGAATATTTATTATTTGAATTGATGAATTAATATAAAAATAGAGCAATGAATATTTATTATTAATTATTATGTTTGATGGTCAATATAAAAATAGAGCAATGAATATTTATTATTAATTATTATGTTAGATGGTCAATATAAAAATAGGAGAGCAATGAATATTTATTATTTATTATTATGTTTGATGGTCAATAAAAATAAAACAATGAATATTTATTATTTATTATTATGTTAGATGGTCAATATAAAAATAGAGCAATTAATATTTATTATTAATTATTGTAGATGGTCAATATAAAAATAGAGCAATGAATATTTATTATTTATTATTATGTTAGATGGTCAATATAAAAATAGAGCAATGAATATTTATTATTTATTATTATGTTAGATGGTCAATATAAAAATAGAGCAATTAATATTTATTATTAATTATTATGTTAGATGGTCAATATAAAAATAGAGCAATGAATATTTATTATTTATTATTATGTTAGATGGTCAATATAAAAATACGACAATGAATATTTATTATTTATTATTATGTTAGATGGTCAATATAAAAATAGAGCAATTAATATTTATTATTAATTATTATATTAGATGGTCAATATAAAATGACAATGAATATTTATTATTTATTATTATGTTAGATGGTCAATATAAAAATAGAGCAATGAATATTTATTATTTATTATTATGTTAGATGGTCAATATAAAAATATAAGAACTAATTAATATTTATTATTAGTTATTTATGTTAGATGGTCAATATAAAAATAGAGCAATGAATATTTATTATTTATTATTATGTTTAGTGAATTAATATAAAAATAGAGCAATGAATATTTATTGTGGTATTATTATGTTAGATGGTCAATATAAAAATAGAGCAATGAATATTTATTATTAATTATTATGTTAGATGGTCAATATAAAAATAGAGCAATTAATATTTATTATTTATTATTATGTTAGATGGTCAATATAAAAATAGAGCAATGAATATTTATTATTTATTATTATGTTAGATGGTCAATAAAAATAGAGCAATGAATATTGTTATTTATTATGTTAGATGGTCAATATAAAAATAGAGCAATTAATATTTATTATTAATTATTATGTTAGATGGTCAATATAAAAAATAGAGCAATGAATATTTATTATTTATTATTATGTTTGATGGTCAATATAAAAATAGAGCAATGAATATTTATTATATTAACCAGATGGTCAATATAAAAATAGAGCAATGAATATTTATTATTTATTATTATGTTTGATGGTCAATATAAAAATAGAGCAATGAATATTATTATTAATTATTATGTGTTAGATGGTCAATATAAAAATAGAGCAATGAATATTTATTATTAATTATTATGTTAGATGGTCAATATAAAAAATAGAGCAATAGATATTTATTATTTATTATTATGTTAGATGGTCAATATAAAAATAAGAGCAATGAATATTTATTATTTATTATTATGTTAGATGGTCAATATAAAAATAGAGCAATTAATATTTATTATTAATTATTATGTTAGATGGTCAATATAAAAGAAATAGAGCAATGAATATTTATTATTTATTATTATGTTAGATGGTCAATATAAAAATAGAGCAATGAATATTTATTATTTATTATTATGTTAGATGGTCAATATAAAAGTAGAGCAATTAATATTTATTATTAATTATTATGTTAGATGGTCAATATAAAAATGAAACAATAGATATTTATTATTTATTATTATGTTTGATGGTCAATATAAAAATAGAGCAATGAATATTTATTATTTATTAATTATGTTAGATGGTCAATATAAAAATAGAGCAATGAATATTTATTATTAATTATTATGTTAGATGGTCAATATAAAAAATAGAGCAATGAATATTTTAATTATTTATTATTATGTTTGATGGTCAATATAAAAATAGAGCAATGAATATTTATTATTAATTATTATGTTAGATGGGTCAATATAAAAATAGAGCAATGAATATTTGCTGGTAATTATTGTGTTAGATGGTCAATATAAAAATAGAGCAATTAATATTTATTATTTATTATTATGTTAGATGGTCAATATAAAAAATAGAGCAATGAATATTTATTATTTATTAATATGTTAGATGGTCAATATAAAAATAGAGCAATGAATATTTATTATTTATTATTATGTTAGATGGTCAATATAAAAAATAGAGCAATGAATATTTATTATTTATTATTATGTTAGATGGTCAAAATATAAAATAAAACAATTAATATTTATTATTAATTATTATGTTAGATGGTCAATATAAAAATAGAGCAATGAATATTTATTATTTATTATTATGTTAGATGGTCAATATAAAAATGAAGGCAATGAATATTTATTATTTATTATTATGTTAGATGGTCAATATAAAAATAGAGCAATGAATATTATTATTTATTATTATGTTGGTGGTAATATAAAAATAAGAGCAATTAATATTTATTATTAATTATTATGTTAGATAGTCAATATAAAAAATAGAGCAATGAATATTTATTTATTTATTATTATATGTTAGATAGTTAATATAAAAAATAGAGCAATGAATATTTATTATTTATTATTATGTTAGATGGTCAATATAAAAATAGAGCAATGAATATTTATTATTTATTATTATGTTAGATGGTCAATATAAAAATAGAGCAATGAATATTTATTATTTATTATTATGTTAGATGGTCAATATAAAAATAGAGCAATGAATATTTATTATTTATTATTATGTTAGATGATCAATATAAAAATAGAGCAATTAATATTTATTATTAATTATTATGTTAGATGGTCAATATAAAAATAGAGCAATGAATATTTATTATTTATTATTATGTTTGATGGTCAATATAAAAATAGAGCAATGAATATTTATTATTAATTATTATGTTAGATGGTCAATATAAAAATAGAGCAATGAATATTTATTATTTATTATTATGTTTGATGGTCAATATAAAAATAGAGCAATTAATATTTATTATTAATTATTATGTTTGATGGTCAATATAAAAATAGAGCAAATAATATTTATTATTAATTATTATGTTAGATGGTCAATATAAAAATAGAGCAATGAATATTTATTATTAATTATTATGTTAGATGGTCAATATAAAAATAGAGCAATGAATATTTATTATTTATTATTATGTTAGATGGTCAATATAAAAATAGAGCAATTAATATTTATTATTAATTATTATGTTAGATGGTGTAATGAAAATAGAGCAATGAATATTTATTATTTATTATTATGTTAGATGGTCAATATAAAAATAGAGCAATGAATATTTATTATTAATTATTATGTTAGATGGTCAATATAAAATAGAGCAATGAATATTTATTATTAATTATTATGTTAGATGGTCAATATAAAAATAGAGCAATGAATATTTATTATTTATTATTATGTTAGATGGTCAATATAAAAATAGAGCAATTAATATTTATTATTAATTATTATGTTAGATGGTCAATATAAAAATAGAGCAATGAATATTTATTATTAATTATTATGTTTGATGGTCAATATAAAAATAGAGCAATGAATATTTATTATTTATTATTATTGTGTTAGATGGTCAATATAAAAATAGAGCAATGAATATTTATTATTTATTATTATGTTAGATGGTCAATATAAAAATAGAGCAATGAATATTTATTATTAATTATTATGTTAGATGGTCAATATAAAAATAGAGCAATGAATATTTATTATTTATTATTATGTTAGATGGTCAATATAAAAATAGAGCAATGAATATTTATTATTAATTATTATGTTAGATGGTCAATATAAAAATAGAGCAATGAATATTTATTATTTATTATTATGTTTGATGGTCAATATAAAAAATAGAGCAATGAATATTTATTATTAATTATTATGTTAGATGGTCAATATAAAAATAGAGCAATGAATATTTATTATTTATTATTATGTTAGATGGTCAATATAAAAATAGAGCAATTAATATTTATTATTTATTATTATGTTAGATGGTCAATATAAAAATAGAGCAATGAATATTTATTATTTATTATTATGTTAGATGGTCAATATAAAAATAGAGCAATGAATATTTATTATTTATTATTATGTTTGATGGTCAATATAAAAATAGAGCAATTAATATTTATTATTAATTATTATGTTAGATGGTCAATATAAAAATAGAGCAATGAATATTATTATTATTATTATGTTAGATGGTCAAAATATAAAATATAAATTAATGAATATTTATTATTTATTATTATGTTAGATGCTCAATATAAAAATAGAGCAATGAATATTTATTATTTATTATTATGTTAGGTGGTCAATATAAAAATAGAGCAATTAATATTTATTATTAATTATTATGTTAGATGGTCAATATAAAAATAGAGCAATGAATATTTATTATTAATTATTATGTTAGATGGTCAATATAAAAATAGAGCAATGAATATTTATTATTTATTATTATGTTAGATGGTCAATAAAAATAGAGCAATGAATATTTATTATTTATTATTATGTTAGATGGTCAATATAAAAATAGAGCAATGAATATTTATTATTTATTATTATGTTAGATAGGTCAATATATTAGAGCAATGAATATTTATTATTTATTATTATGTTTGATGGTCAATATAAAAATAGAGCAATGAATATTTATTATTAATTATTATGTTAGATGGTCAATATAAAAATAGAGCAATTAATATTTATTATTTATTATTATGTTAGATCAGTCAATATAAAAATAGAGCAATGAATATTTATTATTTATTATTATGTTAGATGGTCAATATAAAAATAGAGCAATGAATATTTATTATTAATTATTATGTTAGATGGTCAATATAAAAATAGAGCAATGAATATTTATTATTTATTATTATGTTTGATGGTCAATATAAAAATAGAGCAATGAATATTTATTATTAATTATTATGTTAGATGGTCAATATAAAAATAGAGCAATGAATATTTATTATTTATTATTATGTTTGATGGTCAATATAAAAATGAAACAATGAATATTTATTATTAATTATTATGTTAGATGGTCAATATAAAAATAGAGCAATGAATATTTATTATTAATTATTATGTTAGATGGTCAATATAAAAATAGAGCAATGAATATTTATTATTAATTATTATGTTAGATGGTCAATCATAAAAATAGAGCAATGAATATTTATTATTAATTATTATGTTAGATGGTCAATATAAAAATAGAGCAATGAATATTTATTATTTATTATTATGTTAGATGGTCAATATAAAAATAGAGCAATTAATATTTATTATTAATTATTATGTTAGATGGTCAATATAAAAAAATAAACAATGAATATTTATTATTTATTATTATGTTTGATGGTCAATATAAAAATGAAACAATGAATATTTA
>JBBBDQ010024357.1:0-13608 GCA_037127315.1 Ascarosepion bandense
CATTAGTGAGACATTTCAACCCAGGCGCCCAAGGCCATATGGAGCGAGCCTCCTGCTTCGTAAGCCCGAGCTCGCCAATCAGTTCATCTTGAACGGCCCCCCTAACTAACACCCGATATAATGCCCTAAGAGACAACGATTGGGCGTTGGAGAGGCCATCCGTAGCCCGCAAGAGAAACTGGAGAGCCAAACGACATTCTTTATAGAAGGAGCATTCGCCACGAGGAATACGGCCGGCCTCTTCCTCCGACAAATGCACACTTCTCAAGGATGGAAAGTTTTTATGGACGTCCTCTTTAACGAGGGCGCCTTTCTCATCCGCTAGCATACACATTCGATCCAGGAATCTAATGCGAAGCGTATGTTGACGAATCTCAACGCTAGGCATGCCCAGACCGCCTTCAGATGGATGAAGGTAACAGATCTCGCGACGCACCTTGGGAGCCTTGCCTTCTCGCCAAAGTCTGCTCGGGGCCAATCAGACTAGAGAGGACAGCCTGCAAACGGCCGGCCAAGGTCTTGGCAAAAATCTTTAAGTCAGTATTTAACATCGTTAAAGGCCGATAATTATCTATGCCACCCCCACCGTCCTTGCTCTTGCGAAGCAACTTGATTACACCCCTGGTGAAGCGTCGAGGTATAGACCCCTGCTCCATCCAGTTGTTATAAACAAGAGCCAGCAGAGGAACAAAAACGGACGACTGCCTCAAGTACAGTTCGTAGGGAAGACCATCCAATCCTGGAGTTTTGTCCCGGCCAACCAATTTCAGCGCATCCCAGATTTCCGACTCTGTTATGGGCCCCTCGCACCTAGCCGCTTCAGCCGCCGAGAGGCGGGGAAAGTCAGCCAAATAGGTATCGAACTGAGCCGAACTCAGACCGGGCTCCCTGGTGAAAAGATCCTGGAAGTAATCCCGAAAAGCCCCACATATACCCACGTCTGTAGTCACGGTACGTCCATCCGGCAATGTGATGTCCTTGATATGCCGATTGACTGCTCGCCTAGCTTCTTCTGCACGCAATTCTGCGGCCATATTCGTTGCCTCAGAAGACATTCTTTTTAACCTAGCCCTAACTACCAGAGCTTGATCCTTCTTGATAAGCAAGGAGGCCAGCTCGGCCCTAGCTAAGGCTACGTCCCCACTATTACGGGATTTAACTGCCCGATCAACTTTCTTTTCTACTGCCGTTTGCGCCGCTAAATTAGCTAAGTTGAGCCGACGACTATAGTCGGCAGCAAACGACCTAAGTTTTGATTTTAGAGTGTCCCACCACTTATTCCCAACCACAGCCCCCGTCAGTTCCCGCTTTAGTGTTAGTAAAAGCTGGTGCTGGAAATCTTGGCTATCAAATAATGACGCGTTCAATTTCCAGTAACCAGCCAACTTAACCTTAGGCTTATCTAAGTTTACACGAACCCGGACGAGCCTATGATCCGTGTAAACTATCGAATGGAAACTTGGACAACCTAAGAGCCCTACGTCGACTCTCTTAACTAGGACTCGGTCGAGGTAGCTGGCGCTTACCTTCGAAACCGAGCTGCCCCTATTAGTCCAAGTCCACACTACCTCCCGGGGGTGTTCATTTCGGTATTTATCGACAAGATCATTCCTGTCGATAAATTCCCGAAATGGTTTCACATCCGGGTTGTTAGTACCCGATCTTTCTCCTATCCGATCTTTCTCAGGGTCAAGGACGGCATTCCAATCCCCCGCTAAAATTACCCGCCTCGATGTTCCAAAGAACGACTCGAGCTGCCGAAACAAAGCAGGACGCTCCCCATGGACATTGGGCGCATAAACCCCAATGAGGCGAAAAGACTTCTCCTTTATGGTAATATCCAGCACACAAATCCTGCCCGCTGGATCCGCGAAGACAAGCGTACACACCGCATTCAATGACTTGCTCACTAGCCAGGAGACACCTCTAGAACGACCATCAAAACATGCTGAAAAGAGATCGTAATCCCTAGACAGTATGCTCTCATGGTCGCCAGCTGAAAAACGGGTCTCCTGTAAACAGCAAACATCCACACCGAGGCGCTGGAGATCATGAGTGAGTCTCACCCTCCGAGACTCGGACCTCAGCCCCCGGGCATTTATACTTGCTAACCATAAAGCCATTGTGATACGTAATTAGGGTTGGGGTCCTGGACAGAACATGGTCGGGGAAAGGATGCCGACAGCCTCTCCCATGGACCCATGGCCCATCTCATTCTTGATGGTGCCGTCAGAGGAGACGCCGCCAACATCCCAGGGAAAGGTTAGTTTTAGAGCCCTATAGAGAGAGGGGTGAACTAAAACCGGGACCCGTCCTGAACAAAACTTTTCCAGATTATTGAGCTTCTCAGTCTTGGTGGATATTATGGGAGGATCCATAGGTAATGATCTTGCGGCCTCCTCGACCATGCCCCAAGTCTGCCGCGCACCCGGCCCAGTGCGGATCACTGTCAGCAGCCTCTGAGCGCTGGGAAAGTTTTTCGGGAGTTCTATGTCTTTCTCGCCACATTTTTTCATGGCTAAAAGCGCCTTCAATTGTTTTATCCTATTCCCGAAGTTCTTGGCGCGTTCAGCCTGGGCCGGGGAAATGCAGCAGATGTCCTCCCCTTGCCTGTATGGAACTTTGGCCGGTTTCTTTCTGGCCTCCTTATCTTCAGCTGAGGGACTTCTTTGTCTTTTGGCTGGTGGAGGCATCTGTTTCTGGGGAGAGGGACAGGGAGAGAGGCAGGGAGAGACTCTGAAGTAGTTAATAATTGGGCTGGGATCTCGACTGCGAGGGGAAGGTTTCCTGGGCGTGGGTTGAGAAGAATGCACTTTCTTCGGTCTCTCCGTCTTTTTCTTTTGAGGGGAGGACGGGGCAGAGGCCGAGGGGCAGGAGCGACGTTTTTCCAGTTGTTTTAACCGCTCTTCTGAAGGCCGAAAAGAACGTTTTTCTAGCTGTTTCTTCAGCTCCTTAATTTTTAGGGTTTTTTCGTATCCAGGATCGTATGCCTTTTTCAATTCCTCCAGTTTCGGGTCTGACCAAGCCGAGGCATCGCCCTTCTTGCTGGTAGAGGGAGTGGGGCTGTACGTGCCTTTAGTCTTTGGGGTCACAGGGGACCGAGGTTCCGCAGCTTGGCTGGTGATGGTTTTTCGGGGTGTGAGGGAACTTTTTTGTTCCCAACCGGGGTAACTGCCGCACCGGTCCTGGGTATTGGCATGCCCACTACGGGCGAGACGGAAGTAACAGAAGCGGCCAGAGGGGGATTTTGGTCAACTGGGGCCTGGCTTCCAGAGGACTTCTTCTCTGGGCAGGAGGAGGAGAGGTGACCAATCTCTCCGCACCTCCAGCATTTCGGTTTGCGACCGGTAACTATTACCGGTAGGCTCAGGCCCCCTACGTCCAAGACAGTTGGGGATAGTCTCGAAGTCTTCACGGCTGATCATAATATCAAAAGACCATCCCCCGGTCAGGTCCTCGCAGGAGGCATCTAAAATTTGGCCAAACTGCGAAAAGTAGGCAGCCAGATGCTCCCCGATGACCTGAGGAGGAACCTCATATACTGCTACCTTGGTCCTTCGTTTGCCATCGTACTCACATCTGAATATGAGATCTTTCATTATCAGGTCTTCCGTTGCCAATTTTATGCAATCTTCTGGCGTGGGTAGCAGTATGTCCCACATGAAGAAGCCCGCACCTTTAACTATTCTTAAGGGCTTATACCCCTTTGACTGTAGTGTTTTCAACACCATGTCTTTCGTGCTGCGACAAATTTTGCGCGTACGCTTGTCCACCACGAAGACTGACACTATTTTTTTTTCAATCCTCTTTAATTCTTGGGGATCCTCCAAGAGCCCACCTTCTACGACAAGGTGTGCGTAGCTCTTAGCTCTCTCCAAGAACTCCGCCAGATTGATCGTGCATTTCGGAGGGGACTTCCAGCCACAGGGCGATTCCCCGGCCTCAGCATCTTTCGTTGTCTTGTCTTTTTCTTCAACGTTTTTCTGGCCATTCTCGGCCATTGTTGCTTTCGTTACATTATCTTTGTCTTTTACTTTGCCATGCTCTTCTCCCGGAAGAGGGGGAAATGCCTCATCGGTTTTTTCTGGTGGGCCCTTCCAAGGGGGGTCAAATTCCAATTTTTTCTTTATTGACCGACTAGTGTCGGCCATTTTTAAGTTTCGTCACTCCACGCAACACTTTTTCTTGTTTTTCCACCAATCTAATTTAAAAATATATGGAGGGGTGGGAAAAGGCGGGAGTAAAAATAGGGAAAAAAAATATATATGAAAATAAATAAAAACACAAACTAAACAAGCAACAAAGAAAGACAAGAAAACGGTTTTAAAATAACAACAACAAACCCCGAAGGATTTTAAAATAGAAACAGAAAAAGTTTAGCCAGTAACGGAAAAAAAAAAAAAAAAAAAAAAAAACTAGCCTTTAGCGGCCAAAACTACACTAAGAAATTGCCTTAAAACGGCAAAAAGATAAGCCTCTAGAGAGGTTTACTAAAATAAACGAAAACAAACGTGAACAATAAATAAACTTTACAAGTTACAATAAAAAGAAATAAAACAAACAGAAAAAAGGAGCTGCCTAAAAAGGCTACTCTCGTTAATAGGAGGAGGGGCTAAAAATAAACTTTGCTGGGATAAATAAAGTTTACAAAAAAGGAATAAACGAATTAAATTTGTACAACGAATAAACTTTACAACAATGAAACAAACTACACAAAGAAAATAAATACGCAAGTCAAACAAAAAGCGAAAAGTCGCCTAAGGCAACCTCCGTAAATGAAATATGGGGAGGGATTAAAAAGAAAAGTGGAAAAAATAAATTAAAACGGTTTTTTTTTTTGGTCAAAAATTCAAATGAAAGTTACTATTAAAAGAAAAGTTTTTAAACAAAAATAAATATGGCACTTAAGGCCAAACGGATACTGAAAAAAAAGAGAAACAAAAAAATAAATTCAAGACGGCCGACCTAAACAAAAACAAATATGGCCGACAAAAAAATACGAAACTAAAATACAAAAAGCTAGAAAATAAAATTAAAAAACAAAGCAAGAAAAACGAAAAGATAAATAAAATTAAACTTAGCTAAACCAAAGAGGGGTCTTTTGTGTGAAATAAAAGTAGTCCAAATGGGTTATTTGCAAACAAAAAGTCTGACGCTCGCCAAAGCAAGTCAGGAAATGACAAAACACGTCAATCAGTGACTTAAGTTTTATTTATTTTTGTACGAATACAAAAAATGTGGCACAAGGCCGAAATTGGGGATGGGGAAGGCTGGTCATCATCTGTCCTACTTTAACTTAGCTATTCACTTTCGTCGACCCTGACATACTTATAATAATCCTTACACCATAATACCACATTTTTACTTACCATTCTTACCACGTTCACCATAATACCTCGGCTGCTCTATGTTGTCCTACTTAACTCCCATATTTACAATATTCAGTGGAGGGCATGGGCAGAAAATAACAACATTAAAATATCCCCAATGGTTTTATACAATGAAAGAACGATATATACAAGAAACTAAATAAAATCGTATTAGTAATAAAAGCCCCCCACTACTTCTAATATTGTGACAGCAAAATCACTTCCCCGGACGAAATATAATGCGTGGCTTTAGAAATATCATAATACCACTTATCCGATCAGCAAACACTCACACAATCACTCACACATTTAAACACCATAACAAAAACGAAAAACACACTTGAAAAATAACGAAAGACGCCACGCATCCACCGGAGAACTAACATTGTTGAACACCTAAGGTGGGAAAGGGGGTGGGGGATTAAACTAAAAGAAAACTGGGGCCAAAAAAGAAAAAGTGGGGCCAATGAGCAATCATAACCTAGCTAAGTTACCTTTAAAGAGAGAAAACAGAAAATCAAATACTTCCTACTCTAAACTAACAGGGAAGGGGTGCACATGTTGTGCCCAGCACACCCAATATCCTGATGCCTAACCAGCATCAAACAACCACTCCAGGTCAGCACCTTTCACTCGACAGAGACGCGCAAGACTCACCCACCTTTTGCCAAATTCAGATGGAGTGAGTCGTTTCCTTTCCGTCCTGATCTTGACTTTAAGCTGATGCTTAAAGAACAAGATCAGTTGGGAAGAGGTAAACTTCTCATCACCATAGAATTCCTTCTGTCGCGTCGTCCAAATCACGATTCGCATAACACCTAGTAAGCAAAAGAGCACATAGTGCTCAGCCCTAGATAACGGAGGTACGACATTGCTACAAACAGAACTAGCCTCAAGGACAAAGAACTTTCCACGCAGCATACGGACCATGAGATCTTCAAGGAACTTACATAGCGGCGCAACAACACTGCAGTGGAAGAAGGCATGATCGACGGATTCCGCCGACAGCCCACAACGCACGCAGGTTGATTTCGGTGTTAGGCCCGCTACATGAAGTTTCTTGCCTACCCAGAGAGCCTTTCGAATCATCAGCCAGGTGAGTGATGCCTCATCGTTAGTGAGACATTTCAACCCAGGCGCCCAAGGCCATATGGAGCGAGCCTCCTGCTTCGTAAGCCCGAGCTCGCCAATCAGTTCATCTTGAACGGCCCCCCTAACTAACACCCGATATAATGCCCTAAGAGACAACGATTGGGCGTTGGAGAGGCCATCCGTAGCCCGCAAGAGAAACTGGAGAGCCAAACGACATTCTTTATAGAAGGAGCATTCGCCACGAGGAATACGGCCGGCCTCTTCCTCCGACAAATGCACACTTCTCAAGGATGGAAAGTTTTTATGGACGTCCTCTTTAACGAGGGCGCCTTTCTCATCCGCTAGCATACACATTCGATCCAGGAATCTAATGCGAAGCGTATGTTGACGAATCTCAACGCTAGGCATGCCCAGACCGCCTTCAGATGGATGAAGGTAACAGATCTCGCGACGCACCTTGGGAGCCTTGCCTTCTCGCCAAAGGAAAGAGAACAAGAGCTGAATCAATCCCAAACGAATGGCACACGGGAGAGGAAGTACGGAGAGTCGGTAAAGGAGAATCGGGTAGATGTGCGAGGCACATACTTCCGCCCTCCCCTTTAAGGAAAGATTCCTCCGAGTCCACAGATGAACTGCGGCCTCGGCCTTCTCTCGAACCTCCGACCAATTCATTTCCAACTGGAGATCAGGACCGAAAAAGACGCCGAGAATCTTGATCGGCCCGTCCGTCCAGAGGAAAGGTCCGGGAAGAGAAACTCCCTTCCACGCACCCAATCGCAAGCCAACAGACTTATCGCGATTGATCTTGGCCCCTGTCACCGTCTCATAGCATCTGATTTCTTTGCTAACTTCGTCAATCTCGGCTTTGCTCGACACAAAAACCGAAACGTCGTCAGCATAGGCGGAGTACCTGGCCGAGGTGGTAGCACCAGGTAGGGAAATTCCGCGAAGGACCGGATTCGCCTTTAACTTGCGAAGGAAAGGCTCCAACGCAAGAACGTAAAGCAAAGGCGAAAGTGGACAACCTTGACGAATGGAGCGAGATAATGTGAAGGGCTTCGATCTTACCCCATTCACTTCCACCAGCGCACCGGGGGACTCATACAGCAGTCGGATCCAGGTGCGAAAGTACGGCCCGAAACCGGCGGCGGAAAGGACAGATTCCAAGAAGCGATGGTCAACCCTATCGAACGCCTTGGACTGATCCAAATTGATCAGCGCGGCTTCAGTGTCGGTTTTCTCGATGATCAGGCGTACCAAATGAAGGTTGTCCTGAATAGTCCTGCCCTTCACAGCACAAGTCTGCTCGGGGCCAATCAGACTAGATAGGACAGCCTGCAAACGGCCGGCCAAGATCTTGGCAAAAATCTTTAAGTCAGTATTTAACATCGTTAAAGGCCGATAATTATCTATGCCACCCCCACCGTCCTTGCTCTTGCGAAGCAACTTGATTACACCCCTGGTGAAGCGTCGAGGTATAGACCCCTGCTTCATCCAGTTGTTATAAACAAGAGCCAGCAGAGGAACAAAAACGGACGACTGCCTCAAGTACAGTTCGTAGGGAAGACCATCCAATCCTGGAGTTTTGTCCCGGCCAACCAATTTCAGCGCATCCCAGATTTCCGACTCTGTTATGGGCCCCTCGCACCTAGCCGCTTCAGCCGCCGAGAGGCGGGGAAAGTCAGCCAAATAGGTATCGAACTGAGCCGAACTCAGACCGGGCTCCCTGGTGAAAAGATCCTGGAAGTAATCCCGAAAAGCCCCACATATACCCACGTCTGTAGTCACGGTACGTCCATCCGGCAATGTGATGTCCTTGATATGCCGATTGACTGCTCGCCTAGCTTCTTCTGCACGCAATTCTGCGGCCATATTCGTTGCCTCAGAAGACATTCTTTTTAACCTAGCCCTAACTACCAGAGCTTGATCCTTCTTGATAAGCAAGGAGGCCAGCTCGGCCCTAGCTAAGGCTACGTCCCCACTATTACGGGATTTAACTGCCCGATCAACTTTCTTTTCTACTGCCGTTTGCGCCGCTAAATTAGCTAAGTTGAGCCGACGACTATAGTCGGCAGCAAACGACCTAAGTTTTGATTTTAGAGTGTCCCACCACTTATTCCCAACCACAGCCCCCGTCAGTTCCCGCTTTAGTGTTAGTAAAAGCTGGTGCTGGAAATCTTGGCTATCAAATAATGACGCGTTCAATTTCCAGTAACCAGCCAACTTAACCTTAGGCTTATCTAAGTTTACACGAACCCGGACGAGCCTATGATCCGTGTAAACTATCGAATGGAAACTTGGACAACCTAAGAGCCCTACGTCGACTCTCTTAACTAGGACTCGGTCGAGGTAGCTGGCGCTTACCTTCGAAACCGAGCTGCCCCTATTAGTCCAAGTCCACACTACCTCCCGGGGGTGTTCATTTCGGTATTTATCGACAAGATCATTCCTGTCGATAAATTCCCGAAATGGTTTCACATCCGGGTTGTTAGTACCCGATCTTTCTCCTATCCGATCTTTCTCAGGGTCAAGGACGGCATTCCAATCCCCCGCTAAAATTACCCGCCTCGATGTTCCAAAGAACGACTCGAGCTGCCGAAACAAAGCAGGACGCTCCGCATGGACATTGGGCGCATAAACCCCAATGAGGCGAAAAGACTTCTCCTTTATGGTAATATCCAGCACACAAATCCTGCCCGCTGGATCCGCGAAGACAAGCGTACACACCGCATTCAATGACTTGCTCACTAGCCAGGAGACACCTCTAGAACGACCATCAAAACATGCTGAAAAGAGATCGTAATCCCTAGACAGTATGCTCTCATGGTCGCCAGCTGAAAAACGGGTCTCCTGTAAACAGCAAACATCCACACCGAGGCGCTGGAGATCATGAGTGAGTCTCACCCTCCGAGACTCGGACCTCAGCCCCCGGGCATTTATACTTGCTAACCATAAAGCCATTGTGATACGTAATTAGGGTTGGGGTCCTGGACAGAACATGGTCGGGGAAAGGATGCCGACAGCCTCTCCCATGGACCCATGGCCCATCTCATTCTTGATGGTGCCGTCAGAGGAGACGCCGCCAACATCCCAGGGAAAGGTTAGTTTTAGAGCCCTATAGAGGGAGGGGTGAACTAAAACTGGGACCCGTCCTGAACAAAATTTTTCCAGATTATTGAGCTTCTCCGTCTTTGTGGATATTATGGGAGGATCCATGGGAATTGATCTTGCGGCCTCCTCGACCATGCCCCAAGTCTGCCGCGCACCCGGCCCAGTGCGGATCACTGTCAGCAGCCTCTGAGCGCTGGGAAAGTTTTTCGGGAGTTCTATGTCTTTCTCGCCACATTTTTTCATGGCTAAAAGCGCCTTCAATTGTTTTATCCTATTCCCGAAGTTCTTGGCGCGTTCAGCCTGGGCCGGGGAAATGCAGCAGATGTCCTCCCCTTGCCTGTATGGAACTTTGGCCGGTTTCTTTCTGGCCTCCTTATCTTCAGCTGAGGGACTTCTTTGTCTTTTGGCTGGTGGAGGCATCTGTTTCTGGGGAGAGGGACAGGGAGAGAGGCAGGGAGAGACTCTGAAGTAGTTAATAATTGGGCTGGGATCTCGACTGCGAGGGGAAGGTTTCCTGGGCGTGGGTTGAGAAGAATGCACTTTCTTCGGTCTCTCCGTCTTTTTCTTTTGAGGGGAGGACGGGGCAGAGGCCGAGGGGCAGGAGCGACGTTTTTCCAGTTGTTTTAACCGCTCTTCTGAAGGCCGAAAAGAACGTTTTTCTAGCTGTTTCTTCAGCTCCTTAATTTTTAGGGTTTTTTCGTATCCAGGATCGTATGCCTTTTTCAATTCCTCCAGTTTCGGGTCTGACCAAGCCGAGGCATCGCCCTTCTTGCTGGTAGAGGGAGTGGGGCTGTACGTGCCTTTAGTCTTTGGGGTCACAGGGGACCGAGGTTCCGCAGCTTGGCTGGTGATGGTTTTTCGGGGTGTGAGGGAACTTTTTTGTTCCCAACCGGGGTAACTGCCGCACCGGTCCTGGGTATTGGCATGCCCACTACGGGCGAGACGGAAGTAACAGAAGCGGCCAGAGGGGGATTTTGGTCAACTGGGGCCTGGCTTCCAGAGGACTTCTTCTCTGGGCAGGAGGAGGAGAGGTGACCAATCTCTCCGCACCTCCAGCATTTCGGTTTGCGACCGGTAACTATTACCGGTAGGCTCAGGCCCCCTACGTCAAGACAGTTGGGGATAGTCTCGAAGTCTTCACGGCTGATCATAATATCAAAAGACCATCCCCCGGTCAGGTCCTCGCAGGAGGCATCTAAAATTTGGCCAAACTGCGAAAAGTAGGCAGCCAGATGCTCCCCGATGACCTGAGGAGGAACCTCATATACTGCTACCTTGGTCCTTCGTTTGCCATCGTACTCACATCTGAATATGAGATCTTTCATTATCAGGTCTTCCGTTGCCAATTTTATGCAATCTTCTGGCGTGGGTAGCAGTATGTCCCACATGAAGAAGCCCGCACCTTTAACTATTCTTAAGGGCTTATACCCCTTTGACTGTAGTGTTTTCAACACCATGTCTTTCGTGCTGCGACAAATTTTGCGCGTACGCTTGTCCACCACGAAGACTGACACTATTTTTTTTTCAATCCTCTTTAATTCTTGGGGATCCTCCAAGAGCCCACCTTCTACGACAAGGTGTGCGTAGCTCTTAGCTCTCTCCAAGAACTCCGCCAGATTGATCGTGCATTTCGGAGGGGACTTCCAGCCACAGGGCGATTCCCCGGCCTCAGCATCTTTCGTTGTCTTGTCTTTTTCTTCAACGTTTTTCTGGCCATTCTCGGCCATTGTTGCTTTCGTTACATTATCTTTGTCTTTTACTTTGCCATGCTCTTCTCCCGGAAGAGGGGGAAATGCCTCATCGGTTTTTTCTGGTGGGCCCTTCCAAGGGGGGTCAAATTCCAATTTTTTCTTTATTGACCGACTAGTGTCGGCCATTTTTAAGTTTCGTCACTCCACGCAACACTTTTTCTTGTTTTTCCACCAATCTAATTTAAAAATATATGGAGGGGTGGGAAAAGGCGGGAGTAAAAATAGGGAAAAAAATATATATGAAAATAAATAAAAACACAAACTAAACAAGCAACAAAGAAAGACAAGAAAACGGTTTTAAAATAACAACAACAAACCCCGAAGGATTTTAAAATAGAAACAGAAAAAGTTTAGCCAGTAACGGAAAAAAAAAAAAAAAAAAAAAAAAACTAGCCTTTAGCGGCCAAAACTACACTAAGAAATTGCCTTAAAACGGCAAAAAGATAAGCCTCTAGAGAGGTTTACTAAAATAAACGAAAACAAACGTGAACAATAAATAAACTTTACAAGTTACAATAAAAAGAAATAAAACAAACAGAAAAAAGGAGCTGCCTAAAAAGGCTACTCTCGTTAATAGGAGGAGGGGCTAAAAATAAACTTTGCTGGGATAAATAAAGTTTACAAAAAAGGAATAAACGAATTAAATTTGTACAACGAATAAACTTTACAACAATGAAACAAACTACACAAAGAAAATAAATACGCAAGTCAAACAAAAAGCGAAAAGTCGCCTAAGGCAACCTCCGTAAATGAAATATGGGGAGGGATTAAAAAGAAAAGTGGAAAAAATAAATTAAAACGGTTTTTTTTTTTGGTCAAAAATTCAAATGAAAGTTACTATTAAAAGAAAAGTTTTTAAACAAAAATAAATATGGCACTTAAGGCCAAACGGATACTGAAAAAAAAGAGAAACAAAAAATAAATTCAAGACGGCCGACCTAAACAAAAACAAATATGGCCGACAAAAAAATACGAAACTAAAATACAAAAAGCTAGAAAATAAAATTAAAAAACAAAGCAAGAAAAACGAAAAGATAAATAAAATTAAACTTAGCTAAACCAAAGAGGGGTCTTTTGTGTGAAATAAAAGTAGTCCAAATGGGTTATTTGCAAACAAAAAGTCTGACGCTCGCCAAAGCAAGTCAGGAAATGACAAAACACGTCAATCAGTGACTTAAGTTTTATTTATTTTTGTACGAATACAAAAAATGTGGCACAAGGCCGAAATTGGGGATGGGGAAGGCTGGTCATCATCTGTCCTACTTTAACTTAGCTATTCACTTTCGTCGACCCTGACATACTTATAATAATCCTTACACCATAATACCACATTTTTACTTACCATTCTTACCACGTTCACCATAATACCTCGGCTGCTCTATGTTGTCCTACTTAACTCCCATATTTACAATATTCAGTGGAGGGCATGGGCAGAAAATAACAACATTAAAATATCCCCAATGGTTTTATACAATGAAAGAACGATATATACAAGAAACTAAATAAAATCGTATTAGTAATAAAAGCCCCCCACTACTTCTAATATTGTGACAGCAAAATCACTTCCCCGGACGAAATATAATGCGTGGCTTTAGAAATATCATAATACCACTTATCCGATCAGCAAACACTCACACAATCACTCACACATTTAAACACCATAACAAAAACGAAAAACACACTTGAAAAATAACGAAAGACGCCACGCATCCACCGGAGAACTAACATTGTTGAACACCTAAGGTGGGAAAGGGGTGGGGGATTAAACTAAAAGAAAACTGGGGCCAAAAAGAAAAAGTGGGGCCAATGAGCAATCATAACCTAGCTAAGTTACCTTTAAAGAGAGAAAACAGAAAATCAAATACTTCCTACTCTAAACTAACAGGGAAGGGGTGCACATGTTGTGCCCAGCACACCCAATATCCTGATGCCTAACCAGCATCAAACAACCACTCCAGGTCAGCACCTTTCACTCGACAGAGACGCGCAAGACTCACCCACCTTTTGCCAAATTCAGATGGAGTGAGTCGTTTCCTTTCCGTCCTGATCTTGACTTTAAGCTGATGCTTAAAGAACAAGATCAGTTGGGAAGAGGTAAACTTCTCATCACCATAGAATTCCTTCTGTCGCGTCGTCCAAATCACGATTCGCATAACACCTAGTAAGCAAAAGAGCACATAGTGCTCAGCCCTAGATAACGGAGGTACGACATTGCTACAAACAGAACTAGCCTCAAGGACAAAGAACTTTCCACGCAGCATACGGACCATGAGATCTTCAAGGAA
>JBBBDQ010024359.1:0-41323 GCA_037127315.1 Ascarosepion bandense
TGTATCACATTCTATGTACTTGTTTTTCATTGTGTGCCTTCAGGTCAGATTCTATGCACTTGTTTTTCATTGTGTGCCTTGAGTCAGATTCTATGTACTTGTTTTCATTGTGTGCCTTGGTCAGATTCTATGTACTTGTTTTCATTGTGTGCCTTGGAGTCAGATTCTATGCACTTGTTTTTCATTGTGTGCCTTGAGTCAGATTCTATGCACTTGTTTTCATTGTGTGCCTTGAGTCAGATTCTATGTACTTGTTTTTTCATTGTGCCTTGGTCAGATTCTATGTACTTGTTTTTCATTGTATTGCCTTGAGTCGAATTCCCTACTGCATGACTTTTTTCGTGTGTGCCTTGAGTCAGATTCTATGTACTTGTTTTTTTTTTTTGTGTGCCTTGAGTCAGATTCTGTACACTTGTTTTTCATTGTGTGCCTTGAGTCAGATTCTATGTACTTGTTTTTCATTGTGTGCCTTGAGTCAGATTCTATGCACTTGTTTTTCATTGTGTGCCTTGAGTCAGATTCTATGTACTTGTTTTTCATTGTGTGCCTTGAGTCAGATTCTATGCACTTGTTTTTTCGTGTGTGCCTTGGTCAGATTCTATGTACTTGTTTTCATTGTGTGCCTTGAGTCAGATTCTATGTACTTGTTTTCATTGTGTGCCTTGAGTCAGATTCTATGCACTTGTTTTTCATTGTGTGCAACTTGAGTCAGATTCTATGTACTTGTTTTTCATTGTGTGCCTTGAGTCAGATTCTATGCACTTGTTTTCATTGTGTGCCTTGAGTCAGATTCTATGTACTTGTTTTTCATTGTGTGCTGAGTCAGATTCTATGTACTTGTTTTTCATTGTGTGCCTTGAGTCAGATTCTATGTACTTGTTTTTTCATTGTGTGCCTTGAGTCAGATTCTATGTACTTGTTTTTCATTGTGTGCCTTGAGTCAGATTCTATGCACTTGTTTTTTCATTGTGTGCCTTGAGTCAGATTCTATGCACTTGTTTTTTCATTGTGTGCCTTGAGTCAGATTCTATGTACTTGTTTTTCATTGTGTGCCTTGAGTCAGATTCTATACTTGTTTTTCATTGTGTGCCTTGAGTCAGATTCTATGTACTTGTTTTTCATTGTGTGCCTTGGAGTCAGATTCTATGTACTTGTTTTTCATTGTGTGCCTTGAGTCAGATTCTATGTACTTGTTTTTCATTGTGCCTTGGAGTCAGATTCTATGCACTTGTTTTCATTGTGTGCCTTGAGTCAGATTCTATGCACTTGTTTTTCATTGTACTGTAGGTCAGATTCTATGTACTTGTTTTCATTGTGTGCCTTGAGTCAGATTCTATGCACTTGTTTTCATTGTGTGCCTTGGAGTCAGATTCTATGTACTTGTTTTTTCATTGTGTGCCTTGAGTCAGATTCTATGCACTTGTTTTTCATTGTGTGCCTTGAGTCAGATTCTATGTACTTGTTTTTCATTGTGTGCCTTGAGTCAGATTCTATGCACTTGTTTTTCATTGTGTGCCTTGAGTCAGATTCTATGTACTTGTTTTTTTCATTGTGTGCCTTGAGTCAGATTCTATGCACTTGTTTTTCATTGTGTGCCTTGAGTCAGATTCTATGCACTTGTTTTTCATTGTGTGCCTTGAGTCAGATTCTATGTACTTGTTTTTTCATTGTGTGCCTTGAGTCAGATTCTATGTACTTGTTTCATTATTATTGCCTTGAGTCAGATTCTATGTACTTGTTTTCATTGTGTGTGCCTTGAGTCAGATTCTATGTACTTGTTTTCATTGTGTGCCTTGAGTCAGATTCTATGTACTTGTTTTTCATTGTGTGCCTTGAGTCAGATTCTATGTACTTGTTTTCATTTGTGTGCCTTGAGTCAGATTCTGCACTTGTTTTCATTGTGTGCCTTGAGTCAGATTCTATGTACTTGTTTTTCATTGTGTGCCTTGAGTCAGATTCTATGTACTTTGTTTTCATTGTATTGCCTTGAGTCAGATTCTATGTACTTGTTTTTCCATTGTGTGCCTTGAGTCAGATTCTATGCACTTGTTTTCGTGTGTGCCTTGAGTCAGATTCTATGTACTTGTTTTCGTGTGTGCCTTGGAGTCAGATTCTATGTACTTGTTTTTTCATTGTGTGCCTTGAGTCAGATTCTATGTACTTGTTTTTCATTGTGTGCCTTGAGTCAGATTCTATGTACTTGTTTTTCATTGTGTGCCTTGAGTCAGATTCTATGTACTTGTTTTTCATTGTGTGCCTTGGAGTCAGAGATTCTATGTACTTGTTTTTCATTGTGTGCCTTGAGTCAATTCTATGTACTTGTTTTCATTTGTGTGCCTTGAGTCAGATTCTATGTACTTGTTTTTCATTGTGTGCCTTGAGTCAGATTCTATGTACTTGTTTTTTTCATTGTGTGCCTTGAGTCAGATTCTATGTACTTGTTTTTTCATTGTGTGCCTTGAGGTCAGATTCTATGTACTTGTTTTCATTGTGTGCCTTGGGTCAGATTCTATGCACTTGTTTTTCATTGTGTGCCTTGAGTCAGATTCTATGTACTTGTTTTTTCATTGTGTGCCTTGGAGTCAGATTCTATGTACTTGTTTTCATTGTGTGCCTTGAGTCAGATTCTATGCACTTGTTTTTCATTGTGTACCTTGAGTCAGATTCTATGCACTTGTTTTTCATTGTGTGCCTTGAGTCAGATTCTATGTACTTGTTTTCATTGTGTGCTGTAAGGTCAGATTCTATGTACTTGTTTTTCATTGTGTGCAGGTCAGATTCTGTACTTGTTTTCGTGTGTGCCTTGAGTCAGATTCTATGTACTTGTTTTTTCATTGTGTGCCTTGAGTCAGATTCTATGTACTTGTTTTCCATTGTGTGCCTTGAGTCAGATTCTATGCACTTGTTTTTCATTGTGTGCCTTGAGTCAGATTCTATGTACTTGTTTTCATTGTGTGCCTTGAGTCAGATTCTATGTACTTGTTTTTCATTGTGTGCCTTGAGTCAGATTCTATGCACTTGTTTTTCATTTAGTATTGCCTTGAGTCAGATTCTATGCACTTGTTTTTCATTGTGTGCCTTGAATTCAGATTCTATGTACTTGTTTTTTCATTGTGTGCCTTGAGTCAGTTATAGCCCTTTGTTTTTCATTGTGTGCCTTGAGTCAGATTCTATGTACTTGTTTTTCATTGTGTGCCTTGAGTCAGATTCTATGTACTTGTTTTCATTGTGTGCCTTGAGTCAGATTCTATGTACTTGTTTTTCATTGTGTGCCTTGGGTGGATTCTATGCACTTGTTTTTCATTGTGTGCCTTGGGAGTCAGATTCTATGTACTTGTTTTTCATTTGTGTGCCTTGAGTCAGATTCTATGTACTTTTTTTTTCATTGTGTGCCTTGAGTCAGATTCTATGTACTTGTTTTCTGTTGTGTGCCTTGAGTCAGATTCTATGCACTTGTTTTTCATTGTGTGCCTTGAGTCAGATTCTATGTACTTGTTTTTTCCTTGTGTGCCTTGAGTCAGATTCTATGTACTTGTTTTCATTGTGTGCCTTGAGTCCAGATTCTATGTACTTGTTTTCATTGTGTGCCTTGAGTCAGATTCTATGTACTTGTTTTTCATTGTGTGCCTTGAGTCAGATTCTATGTACTTGTTTTTCATTGTGTGCCTTGGTCAGATTCCATGTACTTGTTTTCATTGTGTGCCTTGAGTCAGATTCTATGCACTTGTTTTTCATTGTGTGCCTTGAGTCAGATTCTATGTACTTGTTTTCATTGTGTGCCTTGAGTCAGATTCTATGTACTTGTTTTTCATTGTGTGCCTTGAGTCAGATTCTATGTACTTGTTTTTCATTGTGTGCCTTGAGTCAGATTCTATGCACTTGTTTTCATTGTGTGCCTTGAGTCAGATTCTATGTACTTGTTTTCATTGTATTGCCTTGAGTCAGATTCTATGTACTTGTTTTTTCATTGTGTGCCTTGAGTCAGATTCTATGTACTTGTTTTTCATTGTGCCTTGAGTCAGATTCTATGCACTTGTTTTTCATTGTGTGCCTTGAGTCAGATTCTATGTACTTGTTTTCATTGTGTGCCTTGAGTCAGATTCTATGTACTTGTTTTCATTGTGTGCCTTGAGTCAGATTCTATGTACTTGTTTTTCATTATTGTGCCTTGAGTCAGATTCTATGTACTTGTTTTCATTGTGTGCCTTGAGTCAGATTCTATGTACTTGTTTTTTTCATTGTGCCTTGAGTCAGATTCTATGTAGCATTTTTTCATTGTGTGCCTTGAGTCAGATTCTATGTACTTGTTTTCATTGTGTGCCTTGAGTCAGATTCTATGTACTTGTTTTTCATTGTGTGCCTTGAGTCAGATTCTATGTACTTGTTTTTCATTGTGTGCCTTGAGTCAGATTCTATGTACTTGTTTTTCATTGTGTGCCTTGAGTCAGATTCTATGTGTTTTTCATTGTGTGCCTTGAGTCAGATTCTATGTACTTGTTTCATTGTGTGCCTTGAGTCAGATTCTATGCACTTGTTTTTCATTGTGTGCCTTGAGTCAGATTCTATGCACTTGTTTTTCATTATTGTGCCTTGAGTCAGATTCTATGTACTTGTTTTCATTGTGTGCCTTGAGTCAGATTCTATGTACTTGTTTTTCATTGTGTGCCTTGAGTCAGATTCTATGTACTTGTTTTTCATTGTGTGCCTTGAGTCAGATTCTATGTACTTGTTTTTCATTGTGTGCCTTGAGTCAGATTCTATGTACTTGTTTTCATTGTGTGCCTTGAGTCAGATTCTATGTACTTGTTTTTCATTGTGTGCCTTGAGTCAGATTCTATGTACTTGTTTTCATTGTGTGCCTTGAGTCAGATTCTATGTACTTGTTTTCATTGTGTGCCTTGAGTCAGATTCTATGTACTTGTTTTTCATTGTGTGCCTTGAGTCAGATTCTATTACTTGTTTTCATTGTGTGCCTTGAGTCAGATTCTATGTACTTGTTTTTCATTGTGTGCCTTGAGTCAGATTCTATGTACTTGTTTTTCATTGTGTGCCTTAGTCAGATTCTATGTACTTGTTTTTCATTGTGTGCCTTGAGTCAGATTCTATGTACTTGTTTTTCATTGTGTGCCTTGAGTCAGATTCTATGTACTTGTTTTTCATTGTGTGCACTGAGTCAGATTCTATGTACTTGTTTTTCATTGTGTGCCTTGAGTCAGATTCTATGTACTTGTTTTTCATTGTGTGCCTTGAGTCAGATTCTATGTACTTGTTTTTCATTGTGTGCCTTGAGTCAGATTCTATGTACTTGTTTTTCATTGTGTGCCTTGAGTCAGATTCTATGTACTTGTTTTCATTGTGTGCCTTGAGTCAGATTCTATGTACTTGTTTTCATTTGTGTGCCTTGAGTCAGATTCTATGTACTTGTTTTTCATTGTGTGCCTTGAGTCAGATTCTATGCACTTGTTTTCATTGTGTCCTTGGTCAATTCCTATGCACTTGTTTTCAGCTGTGTGCCTTGAGTCAGATTCTATGCACTTGTTTTTCATTGTGTGCCTTGAGTCAGATTCTATGCACTTGTTTTTCATTGTGTGCCTTGAGTCAGATTCTATGTACTTGTTTTCATTGTGTGCCTTGAGTCAGATTCTATGTACTTGTTTTTCATTGTGTGCCTTGAGTCAGATTCTATGTACTTGTTTTTCATTGTGTGCCTTGAGTCAGATTCTATGTACTTGTTTTCATTGTGTGTGCCTTGGTCAGATTCTATGTACTTGTTTTTTGTTGTGTGCCTTGAGTCAGATTCTATGTACTTGTTTTTCATTGTGTGCCTTGAGTCAGATTCTATGTACTTGTTTTTTCATTATTATTGCCTTGAGTCAGATTCTATGTACTTGTTTTTCATTGTGTGCCTTGAGTCAGATTCTATGGCACTTGTTTTTCATTGTGTGCCTTGAGTCAGATTCTATGTACTTGTTTTTCATTGTGTGCCTTGAGTCAGATTCTATGTACTTGTTTTTCATTGTGTGCCTTGAGTCAGATTCTATGTACTTGTTTTTCATTGTGTGCCTTGAGTCAGATTCTATGTACTTGTTTTCATTGTGTGCCTTGAGTCAGATTCTATGTACTTGTTTTTCATTGTGTGCCTTGAGTCAGATTCTATGCACTTGTTTTTCATTGTGTGCCTTGAATTCTATGCACTTGTTTTCATTGTGTGCCTTGGAGTCAGATTCTATGCACTTGTTTTTCATTATGTACCTTGAGTCAGATTCTATGTACTTGTTTTTCATTGTGTGCCTTGAGTCAGATTCTATGTACTTGTTTTTCATTGTGTGCCTTGAGTCAGATTCTATGTACTTGTTTTTCATTGTGTGCCTTGAGTCAGATTCTATGTACTTGTTTTTCAGTGTGTGCCTTGAGTCAGATTCTATGTACTTGTTTTTCATTGTGTGCCTTGAGTCAGATTCTATGTACTTGTTTTTCATTGTGTGCCTTGAGTCAGATTCTATGTACTTGTTTTTCATTGTGTGCCTTGAGTCAGATTCTAGCACTTGTTTTTCATTGTGTGCCTTGAGCTTGATTCTATGTACTTGTTTTTCATTGTGTGCCTTGAGTCAGATTTTGTGTACTTGCTATTTTTCATTGTGTGCCTTGAGTCAGATTCTATGTACTTGTTTTTCATTGTGTGCCTTGAGTCAGATTCTATGTACTTGTTTTTCATTGTGTGCCTTGAGTCAGATTCTATGTACTTGTTTTTCATTGTGTGCCTTGAGTCAGATTCTATGTACTTGTTTTTCATTGTGTGCCTTGAGTCAGATTCTATGCACTTGTTTTTCATTATTGTGTGCCTTGAGTCAGATTCTATGTACTTGTTTTTCATTGTGTGCCTTGAGTCAGATTCTATGTACCTGTTTTTCATTGTGTGCCTTGAGTCAGATTCTATGTACTTGTTTTTCATTGTGTGCCTTGAGTCAGATTCTATGTACTTGTTTTTCATTGTGTGCCTTGAGTCAGATTCTATGCACTTGTTTTTTTATTGTGTGCCTTGGAGTCAGATTCTATGCACTTGTTTTTCATTGTGTGCCTTGAATGATTCTATGTACTTGTTTTTTTCATTGTGTGCCTTGAGTCAGATTCTATGTACTTGTTTTTCATTGTGTGCCTTGAGTCAGATTCTATGTACTTGCTTTTCATTGTGTGCCTTGAGTCAGATTCTGTGTACTTGTTTTTCATTGTGTGCCTTGAGTCAGATTCTATGTACTTGTTTTTCATTGTGTGCCTTGAGTCAGATTCTATGCACTTGTTTTTCATTGTGTGCCTTGAGTCAGATTCTATGTACTTGTTTTTTCATTGTGTGCCTTGAGTCAGATTCTATGTACTTGTTTTTCATTGTGTGCCTTGAGTCAGATTCTATGTACTTGTTTTTCATTGTGTGCCTTGAGTCAGATTCTATGTACTTGTTTTTCATTGTGTGCCTTGAGTCAGATTCTATGCACTTGTTTTTCATTGTGTGCCTTGAGTCAGATTCTATGTACTTGTTTTTCATTGTGTGCCTTGAGTCAGATTCTATGTACTTGTTTTCATTGTGTGCCTTGAGTCAGATTCTATGTACTTTGTTTTTCATTGTGTGCCTTGAGTCAGATTCTGTGTACTTGTTTTTCTATTTGTGTGCTTTGGAGTCTGGATTCTATGCACTTGTTTTTCATTGTGTGCCTTGAGTCAGATTCTATGTACTTGTTTTTCATTGTGTGCCTTGAGTCAGATTCTATGCACTTGTTTTTCATTGTGTGCCTTGAGTCAGATTCTATGTACTTGTTTTTCATTGTGTGCCTTGAGTCAGATTCTATGTACTTGTTTTTCATTGTGTGCCTTGAGTCAGATTCTATGTATTTGTTTTTCATTGTGTGCCTTGAGTCAGATTCTATGTACTTGTTTTTCATTGTGTGCCTTGAGTCAGATTCTATGTACTTGTTTTTCATTGTGTGCCTTGAGTCAGATTCTATGTACTTGTTTTTCATTGTGTGCCTTGAGTCAGATTCTATGTACTTGTTTTTCATTGTGTGCCTTGAGTCAGATTCTATGTACTTGTTTTTCATTGTGTGCCTTGAGTCAGATTCTATGTACTTGTTTTTCATTGTGTGCCTTGAGTCAGATTCTATGCACTTGTTTTTCATTGTGTGCCTTGAGTCAGATTCTATGTACTTGTTTTTCATTGTGTGCCTTGAGTCAGATTCTATGTACTTGTTTTTCATTGTGTGCCTTGGTCAGATTCTATGTACTTGTTTTTCATTGTGTGCCTTGAGTCAGATTCTATGCACTTGTTTTCATTGTGTGCCTTGAGTCAGATTCTATGCACTTGTTTTCATTGTGTGCCTTGAGGTCAGATTCTATGCACTTGTTTTCATTGTGTGCCTTGAGTCAGATTCTATGTACTTGTTTTCATTGTGTGCCTTGAGTCAGATTCTATGTACTTGTTTTCATTGTGTGCCTTGAGTCAGATTCTATGTACTTGTTTTTCATTGTGTGCCTTGAGTCAGATTCTATGTACTTGTTTTTTCATTGTGTGCCTTGAGTCAGATTCTATGTACTTGTTTTTCATTTATTATTGCCTTGAGTCAGATTCTATGTACTTGTTTTCCATTGTGTGCCTTGAGTCAGATTCTACTTGTTTTTTATTGTGTGCCTTGAGTCAGATTCTATGTACTTGTTTTTCATTGTGTGCCTTGAGTCAGATTCTATGTACTTGTTTTCATTGTGTGCCTTGAGTCAGATTCTATGTACTTGTTTTCATTGTGTGCCTTGAGTCAGATTCTATGTACTTGTTTTTCATTGTGTGCCTTGGAGTCAGATTCTATGTACTTGTTTTTCATTGTGTGCCTTGAGTCAGATTCTATGTACTTGTTTTTCATTGTGTGCCTTGAGTCAGATTCTATGTACTTGTTTTTCATTGTGTGCCTGGGTCAGATTCTATATGCTGTTTTCATTATGTGCCTTGAGTCAGATTCTATGTACTTGTTTTCATTGTGTGCCTTGAGTCAGATTCTATGTACTTGTTTTTCATTGTGTGCTGTGAGTCAGATTCTATGTACTTGTTTTTCATTGTGTGCCTTGAGTCAGATTCTATGTACTTGTTTTCATTATTGCCTTGAGTCAGATTCTATGTACTTGTTTTTCATTGTGTGCCTTGAGTCAGATTCTATGTACTTGTTTTCATTGTGTGCCTTGAGTCAGATTCTATGTACTTGTTTTTTTCATTGTGTGCCTTGAGTCAGATTCTATGTACTTGTTTTTCATTGTGTGCCTTGGAGTCAGATTCTATGCACTTGTTTTTCATTGTGTGCCTTGAGTCAGATTCTATGCACTTGTTTTTCATTGTACTCCTTGAGTCAGATTCTATACTTGTTTTTCATTGTGTGCCTTGAGTCGATTCTATGTACTTGTTTTTTCATTGTGTGCCTTGAGTCAGATTCTATGTACTTGTTTTTTCATTGTGTGCCTTGGTCAATTCCTATGTACTTGTTTTTCATTGTGTACTTGTAGGTCAGATTCTATGTACTTTTTTTTTCATTGTGTGCCTTGAGTCAGATTCTATGTACTTGTTTTCATTGTGTACCTTGAGTCAGATTCTATGTACTTGTTTTCATTGTGTGCCTTGAGTCAGATTCTATGTACTTGTTTTTCATTGTGTGCCTTGAGTCAGATTCTATGTACTTGTTTTTCATTGTGTGCCTTGAGTCAGATTCTATGTACTTGTTTTTCATTGTGTGCCTTGAGTCAGATTCTATGTACTTGTTTTTCATTGTGTGCCTTGAGTCAGATTCTATGTACTTGTTTTTTCATTGTGTGCCTTGAGTCAGATTCTATGTACTTGTTTTCATTGTGTGCCTTGAGTCAATTCCTATGTGCCGTTTTTTCATTGTGTGCCTTGAGTCAGATTCTATGTACTTGTTTTTCATTGTGTGCCTTGAGTCAGATTCTATGTACTTGTTTTTCATTGTGTGCCTTGAGTCAGATTCTAGCTACTTGTTTTCATTGTGTGCCTTGAGTCAGATTCTATGCACTTGTTTTCATTGTGTGCCTTGAGTCAGATTCTATGTACTTGTTTTTCATTGTGTGCCTTGAGTCAGATTCTATGTACTTGTTTTTCATTGTGTGCCTTGAGTCAGATTCTATGTACTTGTTTTTTCATTGTGTGCTGTAGGTGAATTCTATGTACTTGTTTTTCATTGTGTGCCTTGAGTCAGATTCTATGTACTTGTTTTCATTGTGTGCCTTGGTCAGATTCTATGTACTTGTTTTTTCATTGTGTGCCTTGAGTCAGATTCTATGCTTGTTTTTCATTGTGTGCCTTGAGTCAGATTCTATGTACTTGTTTTCATTGTGTGCCTTAGGTCAATTCTATGTACTTGTTTTTCATTGTGTGCCTTGAGTCAGATTCTATGTACTTGTTTTCATTGTGTGCCTTGGTCAGATTCTATGTACTTGCTTTTTCATTGTGTGCCTTGAGTCAGATTCTATGTACTTGTTTTCATTATTATTGCCTTGAGTCAGATTCTATGTACTTGTTTTTTTCATTGTGTACCTTGAGTCAGATTCTATGCACTTGTTTTTTCATTGTGTGCCTTGAGTCAGATTCTATGCACTTGTTTTTTTCATTGTGTGCCTTGAGTCAGATTCTATGTACTTGTTTTCATTATTATTGCCTTGGTCAGATTCTATGTACTTGTTTTTCATTGTGTGCCTTGAGTCAGATTCTATGTACTTGTTTTCATTGTGTGCCTTGAGTCAGATTCTATGCACTTGTTTTTTTTCATTGTGCCTTGAGTCAGATTCTATGCACTTGTTTCATTGTGTGCCTTGAGTCAGATTCTGTCTCACTTGTTTTCATTGTGTACCTTGAGTCAGATTCTATGTACTTGTTTTTCATTGTGTGCCTTGAGTCAGATTCTATGTACTTGTTTTTCATTGTGTGCCTTGAGTCAGATTCTATTTTGTTTTTCCATTGTGTGCCTTGAGTCAGATTCTATGTACTTGTTTTTCATTGTGTGCCTTGAGTCAGATTCCTATGTACTTGTTTTTCATTGTGTGCCTTGAGTCAGATTCTATGCACTTGTTTTTCATTGTGTGCCTTGAGTCCGAATTCTATGTACTTGTTTTTCATTGTGTGCCTTGAGTCAGATTCTATGTACTTGTTTTTCATTGTGTGCCTTGAGTCAGATTCTATGTACTTGTTTTTCATTGTGTGCCTTGAGTCAGATTCTATGTACTTGTTTTCATTGTGTGCCTTGAGTCAGATTCTATGCACTTGTTTTTCATTGTGTGCCTTGAGTCAGATTCTGCTTGTTTTTCATTGTGTGCCTTGAGTCAGATTCTATGTACTTGTTTTTCATTGTGTGCCTTGAGTCAGATTCTATGTACTTGTTTTCATTGTGTGCCTTGAGTCAGATTCTATGCTTGTTTTTCATTGTGTGCCTTGAGTCAGATTCTGCACTTGTTTTTCATTGTGTGCCTTGAGTCAGATTCTATGTACTTGTTTTTTTCATTGTGTACTTGAGTCAGATTCTAGCACTTGTTTACATTATTAGTACTTGCCTTGGTCAGTTATGTACTTGTTTTCATTGTGTGCCTTGGTCAGATTCTATGTACTTGTTTTTGTTATTGCCTTGAGTCAGATTCTATGTACTTGTTTTCATTGTGTGCCTTAGGTCCAGATTCTATGTACTTGTTTTCATTGTGTTGCACTTGATCAGTTCTATCTTGTTTTTCATTGTGTGCCTTGAGTCAGATTCTATGTACTTGTTTTCATTGTATTGCCTTGAGTCAGATTCTATGTACTTGTTTCATTGTGCCTTCAGAGTCGATTCTATGCTTACTTGTTTTCATTGTGTGCCTTGAGTCAGATTCTATGTACTTGTTTTTTTCATTGTGTGCCTTAGGTCAAGTTCTATGCACTTGTTTTCATTAATGTGTGCCTTGAGTCAGATTCTATGTACTTGTTTTTCATTGTGTGCCTTGAATCCAGATTCTGTGTACTTGTTTTTTCATTATTATTGCCTTGAATCAGATTCTATGTACTTGTTTTCGTGTGTGCCTTGAGTCAGATTCTATGTACTTGTTTTTCATTGTGTGCCTTGAGTCAGATTCTATGCACTTGTTTTTCATTGTGTGCCTTGAGTCAGGATTCCATACTTGTTTTTCATTGTGTGCCTTGAGTCAGATTCTATGCACTTGTTTTTCATTGTGTGCCTTGAGTCAGATTCTATGTACTTGTTTTTTCATTGTGTGCCTTGAGTCAGATTCTATGTACTTGTTTTCATTGTGTACCTTGAGTCAGATTCTATGTACTTGTTTTTTCATTGACCCATGGTCAGATTCTATGTACTTGTTTTTCATTGTGTGCCTTGAGTCAGATTCTATGTACTTGTTTTCATTGTGTGCCTTGAGTCAGATTCTATCTTTGTTTTTTCATTGTGTGCCTTGAGTCAGATTCTATGTACTTGTTTCATTGTGTGCCTTGAGTCAGATTCTATATGCTTGTTTTATTTATTGTGCCTTGGAGTCAGATTCTATGTACTTGTTTTTTCGTGTGTGCCTTGAGTCAGATTCTATGTACTTGACTTTTTTCATTATTTGCTGTGCCTTGATCAGATTCTATGTACTTGTTTTTCATTGTGTGCCTTGAGTCAGATTCTATGTACTTGTTTTTCATTGTGTGCCTTAAGTCAGATTCTATGTACTTGTTTTTCATTGTGTGCCTTGAGTCAGATTCTATGCACTTGTTTTTCATTGTGTGCCTTGAGTCAGATTCTATGCACTTGTTTTTCATTATTGTGCCTTGAGTCAGATTCTATGTACTTGTTTTTCATTGTGTGCCTTGAGTCAGATTCTATGTACTTGTTGTTTTTCGTTGTGTGCCTTGAGTCAGATTCTATGCACTTGTTTTTCATTGTGTGCCTTGAGTCAGATTCTATGTACTTGTTTTTCATTGTGTGCCTTGGGTCACTGATTCTATGTACTTGTTTTCATTGTGTGCTGTGAGTCAGATTATATGTACTTGTTTTTCATTGTGTGCCTTGAGTCAGATTCTATGTACTTGTTTTTCATTGTGTGCCTTGGTCAATTCTATGTACTTGTTTTTTCATTTATTATTGCCTTGAGGTCAGATTCTATGTACTTGTTTTTTTTCATTGTGTGCCTTGAGTCAGATTCTATGCACTTTGTTTTTTTCATTGTCTTCTTGTGGAGTCAAATTCTATCTTGTTTTTCATTGTGTGCCTTGAGTCAGATTCTATGTGCTTGTTTTTCATTGTGTGCCTTGGGAGTCAGATTCTATGTACTTGTTTTCATTGTGTGCCTTGAAGTCAGATTCTATGTACTTGTTTTTCATTGTGTACCTTGAGTCAGATTCTATGCACTTGTTTTCATTGTGTGCCTTGGTCAGATTCCATGCACTTGTTTTCGTGTGTGCCTTGAGTCAGATTCTATGCACTTGTTTTTCATTGTTGTATTGCCTTGAGTCAGATTCTATGCACTTGTTTTTTCATTGTGTGCCTTGAGTCAGATTCTATGTACTTGTTTTTATTGGGTGCCTTGAGTCAGATTCTATGTACTTGTTTTCATTATTGTGCCTTGAGTCAGATTCTATGTACTTGTTTTCATTGTGTGCCTTGAGTCAGATTCTATGTACTTGTTTTCATTGTGTGCCTTGAGTCAGATTCTATGCACTTGTTTTTCATTGTGTGCCTTGAGTCAGATTCTATGCACTTGTTTTTTTCATTATTTTGGCAGCAGGTCTGAATTCTATGCACTTGTTTTTCATTGTGTGCCTTGAGTCAGATTCTATACTTGTTTTTCATTGTGTGCCTTGAGTCAGATTCTATGTACTTGTTTTTCATTGTGTGCCTTGAGTCAGATTCTATGTGTTTTCATTGTGTGCCTTGAGTCAGATTCTATGCACTTGTTTTTCATTGTGTGCCTTGAGTCAGATTCTATGCACTTGTTTTCATTGTGTGCCTTGAGTCAGATTCTATGCACTTGTTTTTCATTGTGTGCCTTGAGTCAGATTCTATGTACTTGTTTTTCATTGTGTGCCTTGAGTCAGATTCTATGTACTTGTTTTTCATTGTGTGCCTTGAGTCAGATTCTATGTACTTGTTTTTCATTGTGTGCCTTGAGTCAGATTCTACCATGTACTTGTTTTTTCGTGTGTGCCTTGAGTCAGATTCTATGCACTTATTTTCATTGTGTGCCTTGAGTCAGATTCTATGCACTTGTTTTTTTCATTGTGTACCAGAGTCAGATTCTATGCACTTGTTTTTCATTGTGTGTGCCTTGAGTCAGATTCTATGCACTTGTTTTCATTGTGTGCCTTGGTCAGATTCTATGTACTTGTTTTTCATTGTGTGCCAGGTCAGATTCTATGTACTTGTTTTTCATTGTGTGCCTTGAGTCAGATTCTATGTACTTGTTTTCATTGTGTGCCTTGAGTCAGATTCTATGCACTTGTTTTTTTCATTTGTGTACCTTGAGTCAGATTCTATGTACTTGTTTTTCATTGTGTGCCTTGAGTCAGATTCTATGTACTTGTTTTTCATTGTGTGCCTTGAGTCAGATTCTATGCACTTGTTTTCATTGTGTGCCTTGAGTCAGATTCTGTGTACTTGTTTTTCATTGTGTGCCTTGAGTCAGATTCTATGCACTTGTTTTCATTGTGTGCCTTGAGTCAGATTCTATGCACTTGTTTTTCATTGTGTGCCTTGAGTCAGATTCTATTACTTGTTTTTCGTAATGTGCCTTGAGTCAGATTCTATGCATGACTTTTCATTGTGTGCCTTGAGTCAGATTCTATGTACTTGTTTTCATTGTGTGCATGAGTCAGATTCTATGTACTTGTTTTCATTGTGTGCCTTGAGTCAGATTCTATGTACTTGTTTCATTATTGTGCCTTGAGTCAGATTCTATGCACTTGTTTTTCATTGTGGGCCTTGAGTCAGATTCTATGCACTTGTTTTCATTATTGTGCCTTGAGTCAGATTCTATGCCTTGTTTTCATTGTGTGCCTTGGGTGAATTCTATGCACTTGTTTTTCATTGTATTGCCTTGAGTCAGATTCTATGTACTTGTTTTCATTGTGTGCCTTGAGTCAGATTCTATGTACTTGTTTTTCATTGTGTGCCTTGAGTCAGATTCTATGTACTTGTTTTCATTGTGTGCCTTGAGTCAGATTCTATGTACTTGTTTTTCATTGTGTGCCTTGAGTCAGATTCTATCTTGTTTTTTCATTGTGTGCCTTGAGTCAGATTCTAGCACTTGTTTTCATTATTATTGCCTTGAGTCAGATTCTATGCACTTGTTTTCATTGTGTGCCTTGAGGAGTCTCTGAATTCTATGCACTTGTTTTTTCATTGTGTGCCTTGAGTCAGATTCTATGTACTTGTTTTTCATTGTGTGCCTTGAATTGAATTCTATGTACTTGTTTTTTTCATTGTGTGCCTTGAGTCAATTATGTACTTGTTTTTTCATTGTGTGCCTTGAGTCAGATTCTATGCACTTGTTTTACATTGTGTGCCTTGGTCAGATTCTATGCACTTGTTTTCATTGTGTGCCTTGGTCAGATTCTATGCACTTGTTTTTCATTGTGTGCCTTGAGTCAGATTCTATGTCTTTGTTTTTCATTGTGTGCCTTGAGTCAGATTCCTGTACTTGTTTCATTGTGTGCCTTGAGTCAGATTCTATCCTTCTTGTTTCATTGTGTGCCTTGAGTCAGATTCTATGTACTTGTTTTTCATTGTGTGCCTTGAGTCAGATTCTATGCACTTGTTTTTCATTGTGTGCCTTGAGTCAGATTCTGCACTTGTTTTTCATTGTGTGCCTTGAGTCAGATTCTATGCACTTGTTTTCATTATTGCCTTGAGTCAGATTCTATGTACTTGTTTTCATTATTATTGCCTTGAGTCAGATTCTATGTACTTGTTTCATTGTGTGCCTTGAGTCAGATTCTATGTACTTGTTTTTCATTGTGTGCCTTGGGTCAGATTCTATGCACTTGTTTTTCATTTGTGTGCCTTGAGTCAGATTCTATGCACTTGTTTTCATTGTGTGCCTTGAGTCAGATTCTATGTACTTGTTTTCATTGTGTGCCTTGAGTCAGATTCTATGTACTTGTTTTCATTGTGTGCCTTGGTCAGTTCTATGTACTTGTTTTCATTGTGTGCCTTGAGTCAGATTCTATGTACTTGTTTCATTGTGTGCCTTGAGTCAGATTCTATACACTTGTTTTCATTGTGTGCCTTGAGTCAGATTCTATGCACTTGTTTTCATTGTGTGCCTTGAGTCAGATTCTATGCACTTGTTTTCATTGTGTGTAAGGTCAGATTCTGTACTTGTTTTTTCATTGTGTGCCTTAGGTCAGTTATGTGCCTTGTTTTCATTGTGTGCCTTGGTCAGATTCTATGTACTTGTTTTTCATTGTGTGCCTTGAGTCAGATTCTATGCACTTGTTTTTCATTGTGTGCCTTGAGTCAGTTGTTCACTTGTTTTTATTGTGTGCCTTGAGTCAGATTCTATGCACTTGTTTTCATTGTGTGCCTTGAATTAAAGATTCTATGCACTTGTTTTTTCATTGTGTGCCTTGAGTCAGGTTCTATGTACTTGTTTTCATTGTGTGCCTTGAGTCAGGTTCTATGTACTTGTTTTTCATTGTGTGCCTTGAGTCAGATTCTATGTACTTGTTTTTTTCATTGTGTGCCTTGAGTCAGATTCTATGTACTTGTTTCATTGTGTGTGGTCAGATTCTATGTACTTGTTTTCATTGTGTGCCTTGAGTCAGATTCTATGTACTTGTTTTCATTGTGTGCCTTGAGTCAGATTCTATGCACTTGTTTTTCATTGTGTGCCTTGAGTCAGATTCTATGCACTTGTTTTTTCATTGTGTGCCTTGAGTCAGATTCTATGCACTTGTTTTCATTATTATTGCCTTGGAGTCAGATTCTATGTACTTGTTTTTCATTGTGTGCCTTGAGTCAGATTCTATGTACTTGTTTTTCATTGTGTGCCTTGAGTCAGATTCTATGTACTTGTTTTCATTGTGTGCCTTGAGTCAGATTCTATGCACTTGTTTTTCATTGTGTGCCTTGAGTCAGATTCTATGCACTTGTTTGTCATTGTGTGCCTTGAGTCAGATTCTATGCTAGTTTTTCATTGTGTGCCTTGAGTCAGATTCTATGTACTTGTTTTTTTTTTTCATTGTGTGCCTTGAGTCAGATTCTATGTACTTACTTTCATTGTGTGCCTTGAGTCAGATTCTATACTTGTTTTCATTGTGTGCCTTGAGTCAGATTCTATGTGCTTGTTTTCATTGTGTGCCTTGAGTCAGATTCTATGTACTTGTTTTTTTCATTGTGTGCCTTGAGTCAGATTCTATGCACTTGTTTTTTTCATTGTGTGCCTTGGGTCAGATTCTACACCTGTACTTGTTTTTCATTGTGTGCCTTGAGTCAGATTCTATGTACTTGTTTTTCATTGTGTACTGAGTCAGATTCTATGCACTTGTTTTCATTGTGTGCCTTGAGTCAGATTCTATGCACTTGTTTTTCATTGTGTGCCTTGAGTCAGATTCTATGTACTTGTTTCATTGTGTGCCTTGAGTCAGATTCTATGTACTTGTTTTTCATTGTGTGCCTTGAGTCAGATTCTATGCACTTGTTTTCATTATTATTGCCTTGAGTCCAGATTCATACTTGTTTTCATTGTGTGCCTTGAGTCAGATTCTATGCACTTGTTTTCATTGTGTGCCTTGAGTCAGATTCTATGTACTTGTTTTTCATTGTGTGCCTTGAGTCAGATTCTATGTACTTGTTTTTCATTGTGTGCCTTGAGTCAGATTCTATGTACTTGTTTTTTCATTGTGTGCTTTTGAGTCGATTTCACTTGTTTTTGTTATTATTGCCTTGAGTCAGATTCTATGTGCTTGTTTTTCATTGTGTGCCTTTGAGTCAGATTCTATGTACTTGTTTTTCATTGTGTGCCTTGAGTCAGATTCTATGCCTTGTTTTTCATTGTGCCTTGGGTCTGGATTATGCACTTGTTTTTCATTGTGTGCCTTGAGTCAGATTATGCACTTGTTTCATTATTATTGCCTTCGGTCAGATTCTATGTACTTGTTTTCATTGTGTGCCTTTGAGTCAGATTCTATGTACTTGTTTTTCATTGTGTACTTGTGAGTCAGATTCTATGCACTTGTTTTCATTGTGTGCCTTGAGTCAGATTCTATGCACTTGTTTTTCATTGTGTGCCTTGAGTCAGATTCTATGTACTTGTTTTTCATTGTGTGCCTTGAGTCAGATTCTATGTGCTTGTTTTTCATTGTGTGCCTTGAGTCAGATTCTGTGCTTGTTTTCATTGTGTGCCTTGAGTCAGATTCTATGTGCTTGTTTTTTCATTGTGTGCCTTGAGTCGAATTCTATTACTTGTTTTTCGTGTGTATAGCAAGTCGAATTCTATGCCTTGTTTTTCATTTGTGTGCCTTGGTCATTCTATGCACTTGTTTTCGTGTGTGCCTTGAGTCAGATTCTATGTACTTGTTTTCATTGTGTGCCTTGAGTCAGATTCTATGTACTTGTTTTTCATTGTGTGCCTTGAGTCAGATTCCTATGTGTATTTTTTTCATTGTGTGCCTTGAGTCAGATTCTATGTACTTGTTTTTTCATTGTGTGCCTTGAGTCAGGTTATGTACTTGTTTTCATTGTGTGCCTTGGATCAGATTCTATGTACTTGTTTTTTCATTATTGTGCCTTTGAGTCAGATTCCATGTGCTTGTTTTCATTGTGTGCCTTGGGTCAGATTCTATGTACTTGTTTTCATTGTGTGCCTTCAGGTCAGATTCTATGTACTTGTTTTTTTTTTTTTCATTGTGTGCCTTGAGTCAGATTCTATGTACTTGTTTTCATTGTGTGCCTTGAGTCAGATTCTATGTACTTGTTTTTCATTGTGTGCCTTGAGTCAGATTCTATGCACTTGTTTTCATTGTGTGCCTTTGAGTCAGATTCTATGCACTTGTTTTCATTGTGTGCCTTGAGTCAGATTCTATGTGCTTGTTTTTCATTGTGTGCCTTGAGTCAGATTCTATGCACTTGTTTTTCATTGTGTGCTTGAGTCAGATTCTATGCACTTGTTTTTCATTGTGTGCCTTGAGTCAGATTCTATGCACTTGTTTTTCATTGTGTGCCTTGAGTCAGATTCTGTATGTACATTTTTCCATTGTGTGCCTTGAGTCAGATTCTATGCACTTGTTTTTCATTGTGTGCCTTGAGTCAGATTCTATGTGTTTCATTGTTGTGCCTTGAGTCAGATTCTATGTACTTGTTTTTCATTGTGTGCCTTGAGTCCAGATTCTATGTACTTGTTTTTCATTGTGTGCCTTGTGTCAGATTCTATGTACTTGTTTTCATTGTGTGCCTTGAGTCAGATTCTATGTACTTGTTTTTCATTGTATTGCCTTGAGTCAGATTCTATGTACTTGTTTTTCATTGTGTGCCTTGAGTCAGATTCTATGTACTTGTTTTTCATTGTGTGCCTTGAGTCAGATTCCTATGTACTTGTTTTTTTCATTGTGTGCCTTGAGTCAGATTCTAGCACTTGTTTTCATTGTGTGCTGTGAGTCAGATTCTATGTACTTGTTTTTTCATTGTGTGCCTTGAGTCAAGTTCTTTTGCTTGTTTTCATTGTGTGCCTTGAGTCAGGTTCTGTATGACATTTTTCATTGTGTGCCTTGAGTCAGATTCTATCTTGTTTTTCATTGTGTGCCTTGAGTCGAATTCTATGTACTTGTTTTCATTGTGCCTTGGTCAGATTCTATGTACTTGTTTTCCATTTAATGCCTTGAGTCAGATTCTATGTACTTGTTTTTCATTGTGTGCCTTGAGTCAGATTCTATGCACTTGTTTTTCATTGTGTGCCTTGAGTCAGTTTACTATGCACTTGTTTTTCATTGTGTGCCTTGAGTCAGATTCTATGTAACCTTGTTTTACATTAATGTGCTGAGTCAGATTCTATGTACTTAATTTTGTTGTGCCTTGAGTCAGATTCTATGTACTTGTTTTTCATTGTGTGCCTTGAGTCAGATTCTATGTACTTGTTTTTCATTGTGTGCCTTGAGTCGAATTCTATGTACTTGTTTTCATTGTGTGCCTTGAGTCAGATTCTATGTACTTGTTTTCATTGTGTGCTGTGAGTCAGATTCTATGTACTTGTTTTCATTGTGTGCCTTGAGTCAGATTCTATGTACTTGTTTTTCATTGTGTGCCTTGGAGTCAGATTCTATGTACTTGTTTTTCATTGTGTGCCTTGAGTCAGATTCTATGCACTTGTTTTTCATTGTGTGCCTTGAGTCAGATTCTATGTGCTTGTTTTTCATTGTGTGCCTTAGATCAGATTCTATGTACTTGTTTTTCATTGTGTGCCTTGAGTCAGATTCTATGTACTTGTTTTTCATTGTGTGCCTTGGGTAGATTCTATGTACTTGTTTTTCATTGTGTGCCTTGAGTCAGATTCTATGTGCCATTTTTCATTGTGTGCTTTGAGTCAGATTCCATGTACTTGTTTTCATTTGTGTGCCTTGAGTCAGATTCTACATAGCACTTGTTTTTCATTGTGTGCCTTGAGTCAGATTCTATGTGCTTTGTTTTTCATTGTGTGCCTTGAGTCAGAGTTCTGTGTACTTGTTTTCATTGTGTGCCTTGGTCAGATTCATGTAACTTGTTTTTCATTGTGTGCCTTGAGTCAGATTCTATGTACTTGTTTTTCATTGTGTGCCTTGAGTCGAGATTCTATGTACTTGTTTTTCATTGTGTGTAGATCAGATTCTATGTACTTGTTTTTCATTGTGTTGCCTTGAGTCAGATTCTGTACTTGTTTTCATTGTGTGCCTTGGAGTCAGATTCTATGTACTTGTTTTTCATTGTGTGCCTTGAGTCAGATTCTATGTACTTGTTTTCATTTGTGTGCCTTGAGTCAGATTCTATGTACTTGTTTTTTCATTGTGCCTTGAGTCAGATTCTATGTACTTGTTTCATTGTGTGCCTTGAGTCAAGATTCTATGTGTTCTTCATTGTGTGCCTTGAGTCAGATTCTATGTGTGGCATTTTTCATTGTGTGCCTTGAGTCCAGATTCTATGTGCTGTTTTTCATTGTGTGCCTTGAGTCAGATTCTATGTACTTGTTTTTCATTGTGTGCCTTGAGTCAGATTCTATGTGCTTGTTTTCATTGTGTGCCTTGAGTCAGATTCTATGTGTATTTTCATTATTATTGCCTTGAGTCAGATTCTATGTACTTGTTTTTCATTGTGTGCCTTAGGTCAGATTCTATGCACTTGTTTTCATTATTGATAGCAGCAGGTCAATTCCTATTGGCAACACATTTTTTTCATTGTGTGCCTTGAGTCAGATTCTATGTACTTGTTTTTCATTGTGTGCCTTGAGTCAGATTCTATGTACTTGTTTTCATTGTGTTAACATGAGTCAGATTCTATGTACTTGTTTTTCATTGTGTGCCTTGAGTCAGATTCTATGTACTTGTTTTTCATTGTGTGCCTTGGGTGAATTCTATGTACTTGTTTTCATTGTGTGCCTTGAGTCAGATTCTATGTACTTGTTTTTCATTGTGTGCCTTGAGTCAGATTCTATGTACTTGTTTTTTTCATTGTGTGCTTCCTTGAGTCAGATTCTATGTACTTGTTTTCATTGTGTGCTTTCCAGATCAGATTCTATGTGCTTGTTTTCATTGTGTGCCTTGAGTCAGATTCTATGTACTTGTTTTTTCATTGTGTGCCTTGAGTCACATTCTATATGCTGTTTTCATTGTGTGCCTTGAGTCAGATTCTATGTGCTTGTTTTTCATTGTGTGCCTTGAGTCAGATTCTGTACTTGTTTTTTCATTGTGTGCCTTGAGTCAGATTCTATGTACTTGTTTTCATTGGCACTGTAGGTCAGATTCTATGCACTTGTTTTTTGTTGTGCCTTGGTCAGATTCTATGTACTTGTTTTCATTTGGTGTGCCTTGAGTCAGATTCTATGCTTGTTTTTCATTGTGTGCCTTGAGTCAGATTCTATGTACTTGTTTTTTCATTGTGTGCCTTGAGTCAGATTCTATGTACTTGTTTTTTCATTGTGTGCCTTGAGTCAGATTCTATGTACTTGTTTTTCATTGTGTGCTGTGAATTGAATTCTATGTACTTGTTATTCATTGTGTGCCTTGAATTGATTCTATGTACTTGTTTTCATTTATTATTGCCTTGGTCAGATTCTATGTACTTGTTTTTCATTGTGTGCCTTGAGTCAGATTCTATGTACTTGTTTCATTGTGTGCCTTGAGTCAGATTCTATGCTTACTGTTCATGTGCCTTGGTCAGATTCTGTACTTGTTTTTTTTTTTTCATTGTGTGCCTTGAGTCAGATTCTATGTACTTGTTTTTGTTGTTGTTGTGGTCAGATTCTGTAGCTTGTTTTTCATTGTGTGCCTTGAGTCGAATTCTATGCACTGACATCTATTCTTGCCTTGGTCAGATTCTATGTACTTGTTTTTCATTGTGTGCCTTGGTCAGATTCTATGTAGCTTGTTTTCATTCTGCATGTGCCTTGGGTCCAGATTCTATATGCTTGTTTTCATTGGTGTTGCCTTGAGTCAGATTCTATGCTTGTTTTTTCATTGTGTGCCTTGAGTCAGATTCTATGTACTTGTTTTCATTGTGTGCCTTGGGGTAAATTCTATGTACTTGTTTTCATTGTGGCTGTAGGTCAGTTTGTCTTGTTTTCATTTGTGTGCCTTGAGTCAGATTCTATGTACTTGTTTTTCATTGTGTGCCTTGAGTCAGATTCTATGTACTTGTTTTTCATTGTGTGCCTTGAGTCAGATTCCCTGTGTACTTGTTTTTTCATTGTTGGTAGCATAGGTCAGATTCTATGCACTTGTTTCATTGTGTGCCTTGAGTCAGATTCTGTGTACTTGTTTTCATTGGCTGTTGCCTTGAGTCAGATTCTATGTACTTGTTTTTTCATTGTGTGTATGGTCAGATTCTGTGTACTTGTTTTTGTTATTGTGCCTGGGTGAATTCTATGTACTTGTTTTCATTGGCCTTTGCCTTGAGTCAGATTCTATGTACTTGTTTTCATTGTGTGCCTTGAGTCAGATTCTATATCTTGTTTTTCATTGTGTGCCTTGAGTCAGATTCTATGTACTTGTTTTTCATTGTGTGCCTTAGGTCAGATTCTATGTACTTGTTTTTCATTGTGTGCCTTGAGTCAGATTCTATGTACTTGTTTTCATTGTGTGCCTTGAGTCAGATTCCCTACTGTACTTGTTTCATTGTGTGCCTTGAGTCAGATTCTATATACTTGTTTTTCATTGTGTGCCTTGAGTCAGATTCTATGTACTTGTTTTCATTGTGTGCCTTGAGTCAGATTCTATGTACTTGTTTTTCATTGTGTGCCTTGAGTCCAGATTCGCCATGCTTGTTTTTCATTGTGTGCCTTGAGTCAGATTCTATGTACTTGTTTTTCATTGTGTGCCTTGAGTCAGATTCTATGTACTTGTTTTTTCATTGTGTGCCTTGAGTCAGATTCTGTGTACTTGTTTTCATTATGTGCATGCCTTGAATTGAATTCTATGTACTTGTTTTTCATTGTGTGCCTTGAGTCAGATTCTATGTACTTGTTTTTCATTGTGTGCCTTAGATCAGATTCTATGTGCTTGTTTTTGTTGTGTGCCTTGGGTCAGGATTCTGTATGCTTGTTTCATTGTGTGCCTTGAGTCACATTCTATGTACTTGTTTTTCATTGTGTGCCTTGAGTCAGATTCTATGTACTTGTTTTTCATTGTGTGCCTTGAGTCAGATTCTATGTACTTGTTTTTTCATTGTGTGCCTTGAGTCAGATTCTATGTGCTTGTTTTCATTGTGTGCCTTAGGTCAGATTCTATGCACTTGTTTTTCATTGTGTGCCTTGAGTCAGATTCTGTACTTGTTTTTCATTGTGTGCCTTGAGTCAGATTCTATGTACTTGTTTTCATTGTGTGCCTTGAGTCAGATTCTATGTACTTGTTTTCATTGTGTGCCTTGAGTCAGATTCTATGTACTTGTTTTTCATTGTGTGCCTTGGGTCAGATTCTATGTACTTGTTTTTTTCATTGTGTGCCTTGAGTCAGATTCTATGCTTGTTTTTCATTGTGTGCCTTGAGTCAGATTATGTACTTGTTTTTCATTGTGTGCCTTGAGTCAGATTCTGTGCTTGTTTTCATTGTGTGCCTTGAGTCAGATTCTATGTACTTGTTTTTCATTGTGTGCCTTGAGTCGGATTTCCTTGTTTTGTGTGTGCCTTGAGTCAGATTCTGTACTTGTTTTCATTGTGTGCCTTGAGTCAGATTCATGTACTTGTTTTTTCATTGTGTGCCTTGGGGTAAGTTCTATGTGTTTTCGTGTGTGCCTTGAGTCAGATTCTATGCACTTGTTTCATTGTGTGCCTTGAGTCAGATTCTGTGTACTTGTTTTTGTTGTGTGCCTTGAGTCAGATTCTATGTACTTGTTTTCATTGTGTGCCTTGAGTCAGATTCTATGTACTTGTTTTCATTGTGTGCCCCTTTAGGTCAGATTCTGTGTACTTGTTTTTCATTGTGTGCCTTGAGTCAGATTCTATGTACTTGTTTTCATTGTGTGCCTTGAGTCAGATTCTATATGTGACATAATTGTGCCTTGAGTCAGATTCTATGTACTTGTTTTCATTGTGTGCCTTGAGTCAGATTCTATGTACTTGTTTTCATTGTGTTGTAGGTCAGTTCTATGTACTTGTTTTCATTGTGTGCCTTGAGTCAGATTCTATGTACTTGTTTTTCATTGTGTGCCTTCAAGTCAGATTCTATGCACTTGTTTTTTCATTGTGTGCCTTGAGTCAGATTCATCATGCTTGTTTTTCATTGTGTGCCTTGAGTCAGATTCATATGTACTTGTTTCATTGTGTGCCTTGGTCAGATTCCATGTACTTGTTTTCATTGTGTGCCTTTGAGTCAGATTCATGTACTTGTTTTCATTGTGTGCCTTGAGTCAGATTCATACTTGTTTTCATTGTGTGCCTTGAGTCAGATTCTATGCACTTGTTTTTCATTGTGTGCCTTGAGTCAGATTCTATGTACTTGTTTTCATTGTGTGCCTTGAGTCAGGTTACTGTACTTGTTTTTCATTGTGTGCCTTGGGGTGAATTCTATGTACTTGTTTTTTCATTGTGTGCCTTGAGTCAGATTCTATGTACTTGTTTTTCATTGTATTGCCTTGGGTAGATTCTATGTACTTGTTTTTTCACTGTGTGCCTTGAGTCAGATTCTGTGCACTTGTTTTCATTGTGTGCCTTGAGTCAGATTCTATGTACTTGTTTTCATTGTGTGCCTTGAGTCAGATTCTATGTACTTGTTTTTTTCATTGTGTGCCTTGAGTCAGATTTCATGTACTTGTTTTTCATTGTGTGCCTTGGATCAGATTCTATGCACTTGTTTTCATTGTGTGCCTTGAGTCAGATTCTATGCACTTGTTTTTCATTGTGTGCCTTGAGTCAGATTCTATGCACTTGTTTTTCATTGTGTGCCTTGAGTCAGATTCTATGCACTTGTTTTTCATTGTGTGCCTTGAGTCAGATTCTATGTACTTGTTTTTCATTGTGTGCCTTAAGGTCAGATTCTATGTACTTGTTTTTCATTGTGTGCCTTGGAGTCAGATTCTGTGCCTTGCTTTCATTGTGTGCCTTGAGTCAGATTCTATGTACTTGTTTTTCATTGTGTGCCTTGAGTCAGGTCTATGTACTTGTTCCATTGTGCGCAGCAGGTCAGATTCTATGCACTTGTTTTTCGTGTGTGCAGCAGGTCAGATTCTATGCACTTGTTTTTCATTGTGTGCCTTGAGTCGAGTTGTACTTGTTTTTCATTGTGTGCCTTAGGTCAGATTCTATGTACTTGTTTTCATTGTGTGCCTTGGTCAGATTCTATCTTGTGTTTCATTGTATTGCCTTGAGTCAGATTCTATGCACTTGTTTTCATTGTGTTGGTCAGATTCTATGTACTTGTTTTCATTGTGTGCCTTGAGTCAGATTCTGTATTAACTTGTTTCATTGTGTGCCTTGGGTCAGATTCTATGCACTTGTTTTTCATTGTGTGCCTTGAGTCAGTTCTATGTACTTGTTTTTCATTGTGTGCCTTGAGTCAGTTCTTGCTTGTTTTTCGTGTATTGCCTTGAGTCGAATTCTATGTACTTGTTTTGTAATTGTGTGCTGTGAGTCAGATTCTATGCACTTGTTTTGTCATTGTGTGCCTTGAGTCAGATTCTATACACTTGTTTTCATTATTATTTTCATGAGTCGAATTCTATGCACTTGTTGTTCATTATTGCTTGCAGGTCAGATTCTATGCTTGTTTTTCATTGTGTGCCTTTGAGTCAGATTCTATGCACTTGTTTTTTCATTGTGTGCCTTGGTCAGATTCTGTACTTGTTTTGTTGTGTACGCTGAGTCAGATTCAGCGCACTTGTTTTTTCGTGTGGCACTTGTGAGTCAGAGATTTAATAGCATTTTCATTGTGTGTACTTGGTCAGATTCTATGTACTTGTTTTCATTGTGTGCCTTTGAGAATTAAAGATTCTGTACACTTGTTTCATTGTGTGCCTTAGGTGAATTCTATGTACTTGTTTTTCATTGTGTGCCTTGGTCAAATTCTATGCACTTGTTTTTCATTGTGTGCCTTGAGTCGATTTCTATGTACATGTTTTCCATTGTGTGCCTTTGATCCAGATTCTATGCCTTGTTTTTCATTATTGTGCGCTAGTCAGATTCTATGCACTTGTTTTCATTCAGCACTTTAAGGTCAAGATTCTATACACTTGTTTTTCATTATGCTCTTGCTTGGTCAGATTCTGTAACAACATTTTTTTCATTGTGTGCCTTGAGTCAGATTCTGTGCACTTGTTTTCAGCCATTGTGCCTTGAGTCAGATTCTATGTACTTGTTTTCATTGTGCTTGCCTTGGTCAGATTCATCGCACTTGTTTTTCGTGTGTACCTTGAGTCAGATTCTATGTACTTGTTTTTTCATTGTGCCTTGAGTCAGATTCTATGTACTTGTTTTTTTTCGTGTGTGCCATGCGAGTCAGATTCTATGCACTTGTTTTTTCATTGTGTGCCTTGAGTGCAGATTCTATGCACTTGTTTTTTCATTAATATTTGTATGGTCAGATTCTATGTACTTGTTTTTTTTTTTCATTATTGTGTGAGTCAGATTCTATGCACTTGTTTTCATTAATATGCTTGTAGGTCAGATTCTATGTACTTGTTTTTCATTACTGTGTGCCTTGAGTCAGATTCTGCTTGTTTTGCATTGTGTGCCTTGGTCAGATTCTATGTGCTTGTTTTCATTGTGTGTGGAGTCAGATTCTATGCACTTGTTTTTCATTGTGTGCCTTGAGTCAGATTCTATGCACTTGTTTTTTTTCATTGTGTGCCTTGAGTCAGATTCTATGTACTTGTTTTCATTGTGCCTTGAGTCAGATTCTATTACTTGTTTTTCATTGTGTGCCTTGAGTCAGATTCTGCACTTGTTTTTTCATTGTGTGCCTTGAGTCAGATTCATGTACTTGTTTTCATTGTGTGCCTTGAGTCAGATTCTATGTACTTGTTTTTTCATTGTGTGCCTTGAGTCAGATTCTATGTACTTGAAATTTTTCATTGTGTACCTTGAGTCAGATTCTATGTACTTGTTTTCATTGTGTGCCTTGAGTCAGATTCTATATCTTGTTTTTCATTGTGTGCCTTGAGTCAGATTCTGTATTACTTGTTTTTCATTGTATGTGGTCAGGGTCTGTCCCTTGTTTTTCCATTGTATTGTGGATCAGTTATGCCTTGTTTTTCATTGTGTGCCTTGGTCAATTCTGTGTATGGCTGGTGTTGACCTTTGAGTGCAGATTCTATACCTTGTTTTTCATTGTGTGCCTTGAGTCAATTCTGTGTATTTTTCATTGTGTGCCTTGGAGTCAGATTCTATGTCAACATTTTTTCATTGTGTGCCTTGGAGTCAGATTCTATGCTTGTTTTTCATTGTGTGCCTTGAGTCAGATTCTATGTGACCATTGTGTGCCTTGAGTCAGATTCTATGCACTTGTTTTTGTTGTGCCTTGAGTCAGATTCTATGCACTTGTTTTTCATTTATTATTGCCTTGAGTCAGATTCTATGCACTTGTTTTCATTGTGTGCCTTTTTGGTCGAGGATTTCTGTACTTGTTTTCATTGTGTGCCTTGGTCAGATTCTATGTGCTTGCTTTTCATTGTGTGCCTTGAGTCAGATTCTATGCACTTGTTTCATTGTGTGCCTTGAGTCAGGTTCTATGTACTTGTTTTCATTGTGTGCCTTGAGTCAGATTCTGCTCACCTTGTTTTTTCATTATTGCCTTGAGTCAGATTCTATGCACTTGTTGTTTTCCAATTTGTGTGCCTGGGTGGAATTCTGTCATACATTTTTTCATTATTATTGCCTTGAGTCAGATTCTATGTACTTGTTTTTCATTGTGTGCCTTGAGTCAGATTCTATGTGCCCGTTTTCATTGTGTGCCTTGAGTCAGATTCTATGCACTTGTTTTCATTTGTGTGCCTTGTGAGTCAGATTCTATGTACTTGTTTTTCATTGTGTGCCTTGGTCAGATTCTATGTACTTGTTTTTCATTGTCTTTGCCTTGAGTCAGATTCTATGCACTTGTTTTTCATTATTATTGCCTTGAGTCAGATTCTATGCACTTGTTTTTCATTGTGTGCCTTGAGTCAGATTCTATGTACTTGTTTTTCATTGTGTGCCTTGAGTCAGATTCTATGCACTTGTTTTCATTGTGTGCCTTGGGGTGAATTCTATGCCACTTGTTTTCATTGTGTGCCTTGAGTCAGATTCTATGTACTTGTTTTTCATTGTGTGCCTTGAGTCAGATTCTATGTACTTGTTTTTCATTGTGTGCCTTGAGTCAGATTCTATGCACTTGTTTTTCTGTGTATACAACAGGTCAGATTCTATGCACTTGTTTTCATTGTGTGTAACTTAGAGTCAGATTCTATGCACTTGTTTTCATTGTGTGCCTTGGGGTGGATTTCTATGCACTTGTTTTCATTGTGTGCCTTGAGTCAGATTCTATGCACTTGTTTTCATTGTGTGAGTCAATTCTGTACCCTTGAGCACTTGTTCTTATTGCCTTGAGTCAGATTCTGTCTTCACTTGTTTATTGTGTGCCTTGGTGTCTATGTACTTGTTTTCATTGTGTGCCTTGAGTCAGATTCTATGCCTTTAGGCGCTACGTGTGCCTTGAGTCAGATTCTATGTACTTGTTTTTCATTGTGTGCCTTGGTCAGTTCTATCACCTTGTTTTTCATTATTAGTATGATCAGATTCTATGTACTTGTTTTTCATTGTGTGCCTTGATTAGATTCTGTCTTCATTTTTTCATTAATGTGTAAGGTCAGATTCTATGCACTTGTTTTTTCATTATTATGTGCTTGAGTCAGATTCTATATGCACTTGACACTCATTGTGTGCCTTGGTCAGATTCTATGCACTTGTTTTTTCATTGTGTGCTGTGAGTCAGATTCTGTGTACTTATTTTCATTATGTGCCTTGAGTCAGATTCTATGTGCTTGTTTTTCATTGTGTGCCTTGAGTCAGATTCTATGTACTTGTTTTTCATTGTGTGCCCTTGGGTGGATTCTATGTCTTTATACATTTTTTTCATTGGCTGTGCCTTGAGTCCAGATTCTGTCTTGCTTGTTTTCATTGTGTGCCTTGGAACAGTTACCTTTGGCATTTTTTTCAGTGTGTGCTTTTGAGTCAGATTCTATGTGCTTGTTTTCATTCATGTGCCTTGAGTCAGTTCTATGCTTGTTTTTCTAATGTGTGCCTTAAGTCAGATTCTATGTGCCATTTTTCATTGTGTGCCTTGAGTCGAGTTCTATGTGCTTGTTTTCATTGTGTGCCTTGAGTCAGATTCCTTGTTTTCATTATTGTGCCTTGAGTCAGATTCTGTACTTGTTTTTCATTGTGTGCCTTGGTCAGATTCTAAGCATTTTCATTGTGTGCCTTGAGTCAGATTCATGCTTGTTTTTCGTGTGTGCCTTGAATTGAATTCTATGTGCGTATTTTCATTATTATTGCCTTGAGTCAGATTCTGTAGCACTTGTTTTTCATTGTGTGCCTTGAATTGAATTCTATCCACTTGTTTTCATTGTGTGCATGGAGTCAGATTCTATGCACTTGTTTTCATTGTGTGCCTTGGGGTGAATTCGCTTACTTGTTTTTCATTGTGTGCCTTGGGTCAGATTCCTCCTTGCTTGTTTTCATTGTGTGCCTTGAGTCAGATTCTATGTACTTGTTTTCATTGTGTGCCTTGAGTCAGATTCTATGTACTTGTTTTTCATTGTGTGCCTTGAGTCAGATTCTATGTACTTGTTTTCATTGTGTGCCTTGAGTCAGATTCTGTGCACTTTGTTTTTCAATATGGCCTTGGTCAGTTCTATGCACTTGTTTTTCATTGTGCCTTGGTCAGATTCCTTCTTGCCGTTTTCATTATTGCCTTGAGTCAGATTCTATACCTTGTTTCAGTGTGTGCCTTGAGTCAGATTCTGTCGCTTGTTTTCATTGTGTGCCTTGAGTCAGGTTTCCTATGTACTTCATTTATTCATAGTCAGTTATATGCTTTTCCATTGTGTGCCTTGAGTCGATTCTAACTGTTTTTCATTAATGTATGAGTCAGATTCTGTAAGCATTTTCATTGTGTGTGAGTCAGATTCTATGTACTTGTTTTTCATTGTGTGCCTTGAGTCAGATTCTATGTACTTGTTTTTTCATTGTGTACCTTGGTCAGTTTCTAGCCATGCTTGTTTTTCATTGTGTGCCTTGAGTCAGATTCTATGTACTTGTTTCATTGTGTGCCTTGAGTCAGATTCTGTGCTTGTTTTTTCTTCTAATGCTGAGTCAAGTTCTATGCACTTGTTTTCATTGTGTGCCTTGAGTCAGATTCTATGTACTTGTTTTTCATTTGTGTTGCCATGGTCAGATTCTATGTACTTGTTTTTCATTGTGTGCCTTGAGTCAGATTCTATGTACTTGTTTTTCATTGTGTGCCTTGGAGTCAGATTCTGTGTACTTGTTTTCATTGTGTGCCTTGGAGTCAGATTCTATGTACTTGTTTTCATTGTGTGCCTTGAGTCAGATTCTATGTACTTGTTTTTCATTGTGTGCCTTGAGTCAGATTCTATGTACTTGTTTTCATTGTGTATTGCCTTGAGTCAGATTCTATGCACTTGTTTTTCATTGTGTGCCTTGAGTCAGATTCTATGTACTTGTTTTTTCGTTGTGTGCCTTGGAGTCAGATTCTATGTACTTGTTTTTCGTTGTGTGCCTTGAGTCAGTTCTATGTGTTTTTCGTTGTGTGCCTTGGAGTCAGATTCTATGTACTTGTTTTTCGTTGTGTGCCTTGAGTCAGATTCTGTGCTTGTTTTTCATTGTGTGCCTTGAGTCAGATTCTATTACTTGTTTTTCATTGTGTGCCTTGAGTCAGATTCTATGTACTTGTTTCATTGTGTGCCTTGAGTCAGATTCTATGCACTTGTTTTTCATTATTGCCCCTTTGACAGGTCAGATTCTATGTACTTGTTTTTCATTGTGTGCCTTGAGTCAGATTCTATGCACTTGTTTTTCATTGTGTGCCTTAGGTCAAGTTTACTATGTACTTGTTTTCATTGTGTGCCTTGAGTCAGATTCTATGCACTTGTTTTCATTGTGTGCCTTGAGTCAGATTCTATGCACTTGTTTCATTGTGTGCCTTGAGTCAGATTCTATGCACTTGTTTTCATTGTGTGCCTTGGTCAGTTCTACTTATGCACTTGTTTTTCATTGTGTGCCTTGAGTCAGATTCTATGCACTTGTTTTTCATTGTGTGCCTTGGAGTCAGATTCTAGCCACTTGTTTTTTCATTGTGTGCCTTGAGTCGAATTCTCTGCACTTGTTTTCATTGTGTGCCTTGGATCAGATTCTATGTACTTGTTTTCATTGTGTGCCTTGAGTCAGATTCTATGTACTTGTTTTTCATTGTGGTAAAACCTTTGAGTCAGATTCTATGCACTTGTTTTCGTCTGTATTGCTTGGTCAGATTCTATGTACTTGTTTTTTCGTTGTGTGTGCCTTGAGTCAGATTCTATGTACTTGTTTTTTCATTGTGTGCCTTGGGGGTCAGATTCTATGCAGCATTTTCATTGTGTGCCTTGAGTCAGTTCTGTGTACTTGTTTTTCATTGTGTGCCTTTGAGTCAGATTCTATGCACTTGTTTTTCATTGTGTGCCTTAAATTCAAATTCTATGTGCTTGTTTTCATTGTGTGCCTTGAGTCAGATTCTATGCACTTGTTTTTTCATTGTGTGCCTTGAGTCAGATTCTATGTACTTGTTTTCATTTGTGTGCCTTGAGTCCAGATTCTATGTACTTGTTTTTCATTGTGTGCCTTGAGTCAGATTCTATGTACTTGTTTTTCATTGTGTGCCTTGAGTCAGATTCTATGTACTTGTTTTTCATTGTGTGCCTTGGGGTAGATTCTATGTACTTGTTTTTCATTGTGTGCCTTGAGTCAGTTCCTTCTTGTTTCATTGTGTGCCTTGGAGTGGAATTCTATGCACTTGTTTTTCATTGTGCCTTGAGTCAGATTCTGCTGCACTTTGTTTTCATTGTGTGCCTTGCAGTCAGGAATTCATGCTTGTTTTTCATTGTGTGCCTTGAGTCAGATTCTATGTACTTGTTTTCATTGTGTGCCTTGAGTCAGATTCTATGTACTTGTTTTTTTCATTATTGCCTTGAGTCAGATTCCATATGCTTTGTTTTTTTCATTGTGTGTTGATCAGATTCTATGTACTTGTTTTCATTGTGTGCCTTGAGTCAGATTCTATGCACTTGTTTTTTCATTGGCTGTGCCTTGAGTGAATTCTATGTGCTTGCTTTTCATTGTGTGCCATGAGTCAGATTCTATGTACTTGTTTTTTCATTGTGTGCCTTGAGTCAGATTCTGCGCTTGTTTCATTGTGTTGTGAGTCAGATTCTATGTACTTGTTTTCATTGTGTGCCTTGGTCAGATTCTATGTACTTGTTTTTCATTGTGTGCCTTGAGTCAGATTCTATGCACTTGTTTTTCATTGTGTGCCTTGGGGTGAATTCTATGTACTTGTTTTCATTGTGTGCCTTGAGTCAGATTCTATGCACTTGTTTTCATTGTGTGCCTTGAGTCAGATTCTATTGCGCTGTTTTCATTGTGTGCCTTGGTCAGATTCTATGCTTGTTTTTCATTGTGTGCCTTAGGTCAGATTCTTGCCATTGTTTTTTTCATTGTGTGTGAGTCAGATTCTATGCACTTGTTTTTCATTGTGTGCCTTGAGTCAGATTCTATGCACTTGTTTCATTGTGTGCCTTGAGTCAGATTCTATGTGCTGTTTCATTGTGTGCCTTGAGTCAGATTCTATGCACTTGTTTTCATTAATGTGCTGTGAGTCAGATTCTGTATGTTTTCCATTGTGTGCCTTGAGTCAGATTCTATGCCTTGTTTTTCATTATTGCATGGTCAGATTCTATCTTGTATTTTCATTGTGTGCCTTGAGTCAGATTCTATGCACTTGCTTTTCATTGTGTGCCTTGAGTCAGATTCTATGCACTTGTTTTTCATTGTGTGCCTTGAGTCAGATTCTATGCACTTGTTTTCATTGTGTGCCTTGAGTCAGATTCTATGCACTTGTTTTCTTGTTGTGTGCCTTGAGTCAGATTCTATGTACTTGTTTTTCATTGTGTGCCTTGAGTCAGATTCTAACTAACCTTGTTTTCATTGTGTCATATGTGTGAGTCAGATTCTCTATGTAGCATTTCATTGTGTGCCTTGAGTCAGATTCTGTGCTTGTTTTCATTGTGTGCAGCAGGTCAGATTCTATGTACTTGTTTTTCATTAGCAATAGCAGGTCAATTCTATGCATACATTTTTCATTGTGTACCCAGGTGGATTATATCTTGTTTTCATTGTGTGCCTTGAGTCAGATTCTATACACTTGTTTTCATTGTGTGCCTTGAGTCAGATTCTATGTACTTGTTTTTCATTGTGTGCCTTGAGTCAGATTCTATGCACTTGTTTTTCATTGTGTGCCTTGAGTCAGATTCTATGTACTTGTTTTCATTGTGGCCTTGGTCAGATTCTATTGCTTGTGTTGTGCCTTGAGGTGGATTCTGCACTTGTTTTCGTGTGTGCCTTGAGTCAATTCTGTACTTGTTTTCATTATTGCCTTGAGTCAGATTCTGTACTTGTTTTTCATTGTGTCATAGGGTCAGATTCTATGTACTTGTTTTCATTGTGTGCCTTATGTGGGTGAATTCTATGCACTTGTTTTTTCATTGTGTATTGCCTTGAGTCGATTCTTGCTTGTTTTCATTGGTATAAATTCGAATTCTATGTACTTGTTTTCATTGTGTGCCTTGAGTCAGATTCTATGTGCTTGTTTTCATTGTGTGCCTTAGGTCCAGATTCTATGTACTTGTTTTTCATTGTGTGCCTTGAGTCAGATTCTATGCACTTGTTTTTCATTGTGTGCCTTGAGTCAGATTCTATGCCTTTGTTTCATTATTATTGCCTTGAGTCAGTTCTATGTGCTTGTTTTCATTGTGTGCCTTGAGTCAATTCTGTGTACTTGTTTTTCATTGTGTGCCTTGGAGTCAGATTCTATGCACTTGTTTTTCATTGTGTGCCTTGAGTCAGATTCTATGTACTTGTTTTTTCATTGTGTGCCTTGGAGTCAGATTCTATGTGCTTGTTTTCATTGTGTGCCTTGAGTCAGATTCTATGTACTTGTTTTTTCATTGGTATGAGTCAGATTCTATGTATGACATGTGTTATTGGCAGGTCAGATTCTATGCACTTGTTTTCATTGTGTGCGTAGGTCAGTTCTATGTACTTGTTTTTTCATTGTCTTTGTGCCTTGGTCAGATTCTATGTGCTTGTTTTCATTGTGTGTAGCAGGTCAGATTCTATGTACTTGTTTTCATTGTGCTTTCTTGAGTCAGATTCTATCGTACTTGTTTTTCATTGTGTGCCTTGGTCAGATTCATGCTTGTTTTTATCGTGTGTGTAGGTCAGATTCTGCTCACTTGTTTTTCATTGTGTGCCTTGAGTCAGATTCTGTGTACTTGTTTTCATTGTGTGCCCATGAGTCAGATTCTATGCACTTGTTTTCATTGTGTGCCTTGAGTCGGATTCTATGTACTTGTTTCATTGTGTGCCTTGAGTCAGATTCTATGCACTTGTTTTCATTATTGTGCCTTGAGTCAGATTCTATGTACTTGTTTTCATTTGTGTGCCTTGAGTCAGATTCTATGCACTTGTTTTCATTGTGTGCCTTGAGTCAGATTCTATGCACTTGTTTTTTCATTGTGTGCCTTGAGTCAGATTCTATGCACTTGTTTTTCATTAACTAATGTGCCTTGAGTCCAGGTTTCTATGCACTTGTTTTCATTGTGTGCATGAGTCAGATTCTATGCCTTGTTTTCATTGTGTGCCTTGAGTCAGATTCTATGCACTTGTTTTCCATTGGTGCTTGGGGTAAGATTCTATGCACTTATTTTCTTGTGTGCCTTGAGTCAGATTCTATGTACTTGTTTTCATTGTGTGCCTTAGGTGAATTCTATGTACTTGTTTTTCATTATGTGCGCTTGAGTCAGATTCTATGCACTTGTTTTTTCGTGTGTGCCTTGAGTCAGATTCTATGCACTTGTTTTTCATTGTGTGCCTTGAGTCAGATTCTATGTACTTGTTTTTTTCATTGTGTGCTGTGAGTCAGATTCTATGTACTTGTTTTTCATTTATTACTTAAGGTCAGATTCTATGCACTTGTTTTCATTGTGTGCCTTGAGTCAGATTCTATGTGCTTGTTTTCATTGTTTGCCTTGAGTCAGATTCTATGTACTTGCATTTTCAGTGTGTGCCTTGAGTCAGATTCTATGCTTGTTTCATTGTGTGCCTTGAGTCAGATTCTATGTACTTGTTTTTCATTGTGTGCCTTGAGTCAGATTCTATGTACTTGTTTTTTTTCATTGTTAATGCCTTGAGTCAATTCCTTGCTGCTTGTTTTTCGTGTGTGCCCTTGAGTCAGATTCTATGCACTTGTTTTCATTATTATTGCACTTAGGTCAGATTCTATGTACTTGTTTTTCATTGTGTGCCTTGAGTCAGATTCTATGTACTTGTTTTTCATTGTGTGCCAGCAGATCAGATTCTATGCACTTGTTTTTCATTAGCGTGCCTTGAGTCAGATTCTATGTACTTGTTTTTCATTGTTGCCTTGGGTCAGATTCTATGTACTTGTTTTTTCATTGTGTGCCTTGGTCAGATTCTATGCCTTTGTTTTTCATTGTGTGCCTTGAGTCAGATTCTATGTACTTGTTTTTTTTTTCATTGTGTGCCCACGTTAGTTCTATGTACTTGTTTTCATTGTATTATATGGGTCAATTCTGCACTTGTTTTTCATTTATTATTGCCTTGAGTCAGATTCTATGCACTTGTTTTTCATTATTGTGCCTTAGGTCAGATTCTATGTACTTGTTTTTCATTGTGTGCCTTGGAGTCAGATTCTATGTACTTGTTTTTCATTGTGTGCCTTGAGTCAGATTCTATGCACTTGTTTTCATTGTGTGCCTTGAGTCAGATTCTATGTACTTGTTTTTTCATTGTGTGCCTTGAGTCAGATTCTATGCACTTATTTTTGTTGTATTGCCTTGAGTCAGATTCTATGTACTTGTTTTTGTTATGTGCCTTTGAGTCCAGATTCTATGTACTTGTTTTCATTATTGACTGTGAGTCAGATTCTATGCACTTGTTTTTCATTGTGTGCCTTGAGTCAGATTCTATGCACTTGTTTTCATTGTGTGCCTTGAGTCAGATTCTATGCACTTGTTTTTTGTTGTGTGCCTTGGTCAGATTCTATGCACTTGTTTTTCATTATTATTGTAGCAGGTCAGATTCTATGCACTTGTTTTTTGTGTTGTGTGCCTTGGGGTAGATTCTATGCACTTGTTTTTCATTGTGTGCCTTGGGGTAGATTCTATGTACTTGTTTTTCATTGTGTGCCTTGAGTCAGATTCTGTCACACTTGTTTTTCATTGTGTGCCTTAGTCAGATTCTATGCACTTGTTTTCATTGTGTGCCTTGAGTCAGATTCTATGTACTTGTTTTTTCATTATTGCCTTGAGTCAGTTTCTGTTATGCTTGTTTTTTCATTGTGTGCCTTGGAGTCAGATTCTATGTACTTGTTGTTTTTCATTGTGTACCTTGAGTCAGATTCTATGCACTTGTTTTCATTGTGTGCCTTGAGTCAGATTCTATGCACTTGTTTTTTTCATTATTATTGCCTTGAGTCAGATTCATGCTTGTTTTCATTGTGTGCCTTGGTCAGTTATGTACTTGATTTTTCATTGTGTGCCTTGAGTCAGATTCTATGCACTTGTTTTTCATTGTGTGCCTTGAAGTCCAGATTCTATGTCTTGTTTTTTCATTGTGTGCCTTGAGTCAGATTCTATGTACTTGTTTTTTCATTGTGTGCCTTGGAGTCCAGATTCTATGCACTTGTTTTTTCATTGTGTGCTTGAGTCAGATTCTATGTACTTGTTTTTTTTCATTGTGTGCCTTGAATTGATTCTATGTGTTTTCATTGTGTGCCTTGGAGTCAGATTCTATGCACTTGTTTTCATTGTGTGCCTTGAGTCAGATTCTATGCATGGTGTTTTTTCATTGTGTACCTTGAGTCAGATTCTATGCTTAACTTGTTTTCATTGCTGTTTTAGCAGGTCAGATTCTATGTACTTGTTTTTCATTGTGTGCCTTGGGTCAGATTCTATGCCTTGCTTTTTTTTTCATTGTGTGCCTTGAGTCAGATTCTATGCACTTGTTTTTCATTGTGTGCCTTGAGTCAGATTCTATGCACTTGTTTTTCATTATTGTGCCTTGAGTCAGATTCTATGTACTTGTTTTTCATTGTGTATGAGTCAGATTCTATGTACTTGTTTTCATTGTGTGCCTTGGAGTCAGATTCTATGTACTTGTTTTTCATTGTGTGCCTTTGAGTCAGATTCTATGCACTTGTTTTTCATTGTGTGCCTTTGATCAGATTCTATGCACTTGTTTTTCATTGTGTGCCTTAATTGAATTCTATGCACTTGTTTTTTCATTGTGTGCCTTGAGTCAGATTCTATGCACTTGTTTTCGTGTGTGCCTTGAGTCAGATTCTATGCACTTGTTTTCATTGTGTACCTTGGAGTCAGATTCTATGCACTTGTTTTCTGTTAATGGTAAGCACTTGAGTCAGATTCTATGTACTTGTTTTTTCATTGTGTGCCTTGAGTCAGATTCTATGTACTTGTTTTTTTCATTATTGACTTGTAGGTCAGATTCTATGCACTTGTTTTCATTGTGTGCCTTGAGTCAGATTCTATGTACTTGTTTTTATGCATTGTGTGCCTTAGGGGTGAATTCTATGCACTTGTTTTTCATTGTGTGTGCCTTTGAGTCAGATTCTATGCACTTGTTTTTCATTGTGTGCCTTGAGTCAGATTCTATGTACTTGTTTTTCATTGTGTGCCTTAGGTCGTTCTATGTACTTGTTTTTCATTGTGTGCCTTGAGTCCAGATTCTGCTGTACTTGTTTTCATTGTGTGCCTTGAGTCAGATTCTATGCACTTGTTTTTCATTGTGTACTTCAGGTCTGAATTCTATGTACTTGTTTTTCATTGTGCCTTGGTCAGATTCTATGTATGAGCTGTTCTGTGTGGTCAGATTCTATGTACTTGTTTTCATTGTGTGCCTTGAGTCAGATTCTATGTACTTGTTTTGTGATATTTATTTGTGCCTTGAGTCAGATTCTATGCACTTGTTTTTTTCATTGTGTGCCTTGGATGGATTACCATGGCACTTGTTTTCATTGTGTGCCTTATGGGATGAATTCTATGTACTTGTTTTCATTGTGTGCCTTGAGTCAGATTCTATGTACTTGTCTTTCATTGTTGTGTGTGGAGTCAGGATTCTATGACACTTGTTTTTTATTGTGTGCCTTGAGTCAGATTCTATGCACTTGTTTTCGTGTGTGCCTTGAGTCAGATTCTATGCCCTTGTTTTCATTGTGTGCCTTGAGTCAGATTCTATTGTGTTTTTCATTGTGTGCCTTGAGTCAGATTCTATGTACTTGTTTTCATTGTGTGCCTTGGTCAGATTCTATGCACTTGTTTCATTGTGTGCCTTGAGTCAGATTCTATGTACTTGTTTTTCATTGTCTATTTTCTGCCTTGAGTCAGGTTATGTTTTCATTGTGTGCCTTAAGGTCAGATTCTATACTTGTTTTTCATTGTGTGCCTTGAGTCAGATTCTATGTACTTGTTTTTCATTGTGTGCTTGAGTCAGATTCTATGTACTTGTTTTCATTGTGTGCCTTGAGTCAGATTCTATGTACTTGTTTTTCATTGTGTGGCCTTGGATAAATTCTATGTACTTGTTTTCATTGTGTGCCTTGAGTCAGATTCTATGCACTTGTTTGCCTAATTGTGTGTGCCTTAGGTCGAGTTCTATGTGCTTTCTCATTGTGTGCCTTGAGTCAGATTCTGTCGCACTTGTTTTCATTGTGTGCCTTGGTCTGATTCTATGCACTTGTTTTTTCATTGTATTGCCTTGAGTCAGATTCTGTGCACTTTTTTTCATTATTGTGCAGGTCAGATTCTATGTACTTGTTTTTCATTGTGTGCCTTGAGTCAGATTCTATGTACTTGTTTTCAATTGCTGCCTTAGTCAGATTCTATGTGCTTGTTTTCATTGTGTGCCTTGAGTCAGATTTCTTGCTTGTTTTTCGTGTGCCTTGAGTCAGATTCTATGCACTTGCTTTTTTCATTGTGCATTGCCTTGGTCAGATTCTATGCCTTGTTTTCATTGTGTGCCTTGAATTAGATTCACATGTACTTGTTTTCATTTATTACCTTGCCTTGGTCAGATTCTGTATGCACTTGTTTTTCATTGTGTGCCTTGAGTCAGATTCTATGTACTTGTTTTCATTGTGTGCCTTGGTCAGATTCTATGTACTTGTTTTTTCATTGCAGTATTGCCTTGAGTCAGATTCTATGTACTTGTTTTTCATTGTGTGCCTTGAGTCAGATTCTATGCACTTGTTTTTTTTTCATTGTGTGCCTTGAGTCAGATTCTGCTCACACTTGTTTTTCATTGTGTGCCTTGAGTCAGATTCTAGCATTTTTTTCATTGTGTGCCTTGGGTGAATTCTATGCTTGTTTTCCATTGTGCCTTGAGTCAGATTCTGTGTACTTGTTTTTTTCATTGTGTGCACGTAGGTCAATTCTAGCATACTTTGTTTTTCATTGTGTACTTGAATTGGGTCTATGTACTTGTTTTTTCATTGTGTGCCTTGGTCAGATTCTATGCACTTGTTTTTCATTGTGTGTGCCTTAGTCAGATTCTATGTACTTGTTTTTCATTGTGTGCCTTGGTCAGATTCTATGTACTTGTTTTTGTTATTATTACCTTGAGTCAGATTCTATGCACTTGTTTTTTCATTGTGTGCCTTGGTCAGATTCTATGTACTTGTTTTTCATTGTGTGCCTTGGGTGGGTCTATGCCTTGTTTTTTTTCGTGTGTGTGTAGGTCAGATTCTATGTGCTTGTTTTTCATTGTGTGCCTTGAGTCAGATTCTATGCACTTGTTTTTCATTGTGTGCCTTGAGTCAGTTCTGTGTATTTTCATTGTGCCTTGAGTCAGATTCTATGTACCCATTTTTTTCATTGGCGTACGCTTCAAGGTCAGATTCTATGCACTTGTTTTTCATTGTGTGCTGTGAGTCAAATTCTATGCTGTTGCTTCCATTGTGTGCCTTGAGTCCAGATTCTATGTATGTTTTCATTTATTGTAGGTCAGATTCTGTGTACTTGTTTTTCATTGTGTGCTTGGTCAGTTCTATACTTTGTTTTTCATTGTGTGCCTTGGAGTCGATTCTGTACTTGTTTTTCATTGTGTGCCTTGAGTTAGTTTCTATGTATAGTTTTTCATTGTGTACTTGAGTCAATTCTATGCACTTGTTTCATTATGTGCCCCTTGGAATTAGATTCCTGTACTTGTTTTCATTGTGTGCCTTAGAGTCAGATTCTTTGCCTTGTTTTTTTCATTGTGTGTGCTGAGTCGGAATTCTGTACTTGTTTGTTTCATTATTGCCTTGAGTCGA